>JAGFZM010001645.1:0-20298 GCA_017657215.1 Limnothrissa miodon
ACACACACACACACACACACACACACACACACACACACACACACACACACACATTTCAGTATGACTATGAGAGCTAATATGGGGATTCAATTAAATAAAGTTCATGCAGTCAATTACAACTTCATTATTGATATTTTGGCATTGATTTGGTTCATTTATTATTTTGTAGTTGTTATGTAGCATCAGGTCTTGCTGATAACTTTACCCTGAGTGAACAGAGACCTCAAATGCGATGTTAGCCCTGTACATGACAGCAGTCCATAAGAGTGTAATTCTGTTCAATTAATTCATGCAGTTTCAGATTAGTGACAAAGTACAAAGGGCCTCCATGCATGAAATGCTGTTAGTACTGCATTTAAAATGTCTTTGTAATTTAAATCAAATCTTTCTTACTGGCAAACTCAAGGTCCTGTGTTTGTGCTTAAAATAGGGTCACTTGAAGGTGGAATAGAAGCCTGTTGTTTTTTTAAAGCCATCAGGTATAAGGTCACCACCTCTTACCAGACCTTTAAAAGCTGGATGAGTAAGTGCATGAATGAATGAATGAATGAATGAATGAATGAATCAATCAATCAATCAATCAATCACTCACTAGGCCTGGAGTTTTTCCCTTTGTTTTGTTACTACACTTTTTCAAAAGTTACAATTCTTGAAGCATTTCCTGTTTTCTTTCAGCCCTATCCGGGAAACATTTTCAAATTTTATGGCAAAATTTAGAATTGGGTCATATTTTGTGGCAACACTCATGGCGTTTATGGGTTTTTAAATATGGCTTTTAATTATGAGTTTTACTGATGAGTTAATTATGAGTGTGGTTAAACATTAAGAAGCTAAGTTTAGAGACTCTGACATATTTGCACAGAAGTTCAACTGTAGTTCTGTTCCATGTAGTTTCCTGTTTACTTGGCAGAGATTATGTTGTTGGATTTTCACCAACTCCTGTCCAAATCTCTTCGAAACGCCTGATTAAAGTAGTCTAAGCGTTTTGCGTTGCTGAGCTTAATATAATATTATTCCTTCTTTTATGTACTGACGTTGCGAGGCAAATGACTTAACGACATTTAAGACAAATGACCCGTAATATCAGCCGACAGAGGGAGCACGGAAGCGCGCGGCAGTCTCTTTGACAGAGAAGTGCGCACGAGAGCAAGGCGAGACAGATTGCCTGAGAATGTTTTGCGTGTGCTCATAATCCGTGTCTGGTTTGCAGTCGCCACTGACAGATGAATTGTTGACAACCAAATAGCCTAGGCTACAGGATTCATAAATGACTGTCTTAAGGTGACTGGACGGATGACATTAGCCCCGAAAAAAGGTCAGTTTTTATTTTATTGACGAAGGTGCGATAAGACCACCAAGACCTTGCTGTTTGATCTTGCTTTGGAACTCGATGTTCTTGAAATTATTTTATTGCATTAAATCTTAATCTGTTGATTCACTTAACTTTTCTATTTTCTGGCTGTATGGTTACTCGTTAGAGGAGTTTTGACGTCGTACATTTATTAACAAAAACAAAATAAAAATAATAATTACATGGGCAACATACATTTCATTGCATTTTATTGCATGTATTCCTTCTAGTTTACTTCAGTTTGCCCTTGGCCAAGTTCGTTTTTAAATACCCCAAATGCTGACGGACTGAATAAGGTATGACATGGAATTAATGTCTTCCATTAGTTATTATACCACATATAATCGAACACACAAGGCACAGTGTGTGTAATGCTAGTGACTATTTTTTTTAACCAAAAGAGGCCTAGCCTGCTGGAAGTTCAAACTTTGCAAATGAACTAGATTTTTGTACAAATTCAAAACAATAATACAAACAATGCACAAACATCTTTGTTTATGTTATGTTATGCATTCTTGACCTGCATTTGTTCAAATGTACAATACAAAAATACAATATCAGAAACAAAGAAAAGTATTTGGCCAAAGACAAGAACACAATAGAGATGAATGGGTAAATAAAAACGAGATACACAATGCAATGCCAATAGAGTAATCTAATGTATATGGTTGAAAGAACCCACTTGAGCTGACTTGCCCTGCATTGCAAATCAATGACTCAACACAAATACTGGATATACTGGAAAAATACACAGGTTTTGAAAACTGACAAGCAAAAAAAAAAAAAAAAAAAAAAACAATTGGGGGCACTTTACACTTTGTTTCAGCTGAAAACAAGCAGCAGCCTGCCGCCATTCTTTCCAACAGAATCACTGAGCGCACCTTTAACCCTGGGACATCTGGTGATAGTTTGCCTTGTTTGACAGACAAGCCTGGGTGGCTAATCAGTGGCAGCATGTGATGCTAAAGGGTCTTGCAGCACATGCATCGGAATGACACAGAGAGTCAGAGATGGTAGGATCCACCTACCATTTCTTCTAGTACTCGTGGGATATGGTGAGTAATCTCTGCATGTCTTTTTGGTCTTAATTCAGTGGTCCATCCCACACGTATAATGGCAATAGTGTTAAAAATATAGCAGTGTTGGTTTATTTCAATGGGGCAGCATCAGTGTGAGGAAGAGGAAAGGAGGCCCATGGAAGGGTGAGGCTCTCTTCCGTCTTCCGTGTAGGAAATGACCTATACACTATGGCATTTGGGATCACAATGCTGAGTCGGAAAAGCTTGCTGGCCGTTCTTTTACAACGGCACAAGTTCATTGTGCCCAAGGTGAAAGAAAACAGAATGCTCTGAGAATAGTCTGCTAAATGTTCTTTTTGATGTGCTTGTTCTAGTGATGGCTGGACTCCAGTTGTGGCCCTCTGTCCATGTGGCTTTGAGCAATGCCAGTGTGTTTGTGGATTACGACACAGACTGCAATGGCACTGACCACAACCTGACCCTCTCTCTGGTGGACACAGGAAATAATGCCACCGTACTGACCAGGCACATCCACTACAACCAATCAAAGGGGAGGATGGAGTTTGACTGCTCCTGCTTTCTCTACGCCGGCACTTTCCGATTCCTCCTGGAACGAACGAGCGACCAGAGCTCCACTGCCAATGGCTCGGCCACCTGGTGGTGGAGTCCAGTACTGCAGGTCAGCTGGCCCACTGTTCACATTTCGGTGGACCGGGCCAACAACCGCACCTCGAGCTCCTTCCAAATTGGAGTGTCCACCAATGACCACTTCCATGCTTGCACTGTCAATGGAGCCGCAAGGCTCCTCCTGGAGGTCACCTACTTGGAGTACAATCAGATCGGCAAGAACAACATCAACAAGATCCGGGCACAGACAGAGCATGAGATCACGACGCTGAAGTCTCAGCGTGTAGAGCTGGGCTGCGTCTTCCCTTTCACGGTGCACGACTTCATCCGCGTGGCCCTCAAGTCCCCCCACAACCAACAGGAGCTCAAGACCTCGCTGCCCCTCTACCTGTCCCGCATGTTCCCCTACAAGCTCCTGGTGGACGGCACCCAAAGGAGCATCTGCAGAGGTGCCGTCACTGTGCGTCTGGTCCCCCCACCGTGTGCCTTCACCAATGGGAAGGTGGTCCTGTATAGGGACGGGGCTTCCAGGCTGACTGGATCTGGGTCTTCGGAGAAATCCCCACTTCCTGCTCACCTGGATTACAAATGGCTGACCCAGGGCGAGAACGAGACCGAGTTCAACTGCTCAGTCTTTGACCCTGGAAAGAATAAGTACTGCTTCCGGTTCATCCTCAACCACATCCGCATGCCGAGCCCGGCACAGACCTGTACGTTGGTCCAGAGGATTGCAGGTTAGAGTTACATGTCGCCTGCACTATTTGTTCACATCAAATCACACCTCCACAAAATACCACCAAAGGAATATGCATATTGTCAGTGCGCCATGATTCTAACAAAGATTGGCCAAAATATCCAAAATATGGGTCAAATTAAAAGCTTCTGTGTTCAATATGCAATCTGTGTCTGTAGTTAAGTGTCAACCAAGAAGTCTATACTAAAAAAACACACACAACCACCACAACGACTAAACAAGTATATAAGTACATTGAGTTAGTGAGTAATAACAACAGTGTGATGTGGTGTGTGGTGTAATATTGAGTGATGTACATGCTGTCTTCATAAGTGCTAAGTTGTAAGGCAACTGGGCTTACCATAGTGCTAATATATAATATAAACTTATAGCTAAGCACTTACCTTAAACCGTCTTTCTCATTAATCAGCACAAACTAACTGCTATCCATTTTGACAGACACATGGGGTCCTTGGCAGCCATGGAGCGGCTGCAGTGTCTCTTGTGGGGATGGCGTACGGGAGCGCACACGCAAATGTCTGGTGCCCTCTAGTGGTGGAATGATCCAGTGCACGGGCTTGATGCAGGAGCAGTCCCGCTGCTCTCTAGAGGACTGTGTAGGTAGGTGCATCCAAACCCTATTCTTAAACTGGGGCTAAGTAACATTCTGTTTTTCTCTCTCACAAGCTCCCTCTAAAGACCCGCTGTATTGCATTGTATTGCACTGCATTCTATTGGAGGCGGGCCGCGCTGCTGAACATTGCAAGTGCTGTATCTACCGCTATTGGCCATGGTGGCGCATTCTACACCGTTCGTTCGCCATGTAATGACTAATTTTAGCATCCTAAACAGTATGAAACGGATTAATTAAATGAAAAATGTTGCATAGTGGGCCTTTAACACGTGTTAACATGGATGGTACATACTACAGTATGATATAAAGTGTGATCCCTTTCATAATCATTTCCATATATTGAAATATTTCAATAAAAATGTTTCCTCAGACTTTACACCTAGTTTATTGTTTTAATGAACTTTGTAAAGTTTTTTTGTAAACTCTGCAAAATACTGTATTTGTTTACAAAATGAAAGTCCTGTGTTTGTGATCTTTTTTCATTTCCTATAGTTCCTGTGCCTATGCCATCTCTGCTCCCTCCTCCTACGTCTGGCTCTCCACTACATGTTAACCTGGTGGGTCTGGCAGGAATCTCGCTGTGCCTGGCGGTGATCGTCACAACGATTCTCATCACTGTCTGGAGGAAGGTGTGTCGCGCGGCCAAGTGCAGCTCAGTGCGTCGCAGCTCCATGCACTCGCCCGGGGGCCGCAAGAACTCGGACGAGGCGTCCATCTGCGGGCACAGCCTCCAGCGTCCGAGCTTCTCTGACAGCCTCCAGGCTGCCCCTGCCCTCCAGAAGGGGCCCCCCCTTGCTTCTGTCGTGTCTAGCCCTCCACAGAGGGTCTTGTCTGGGGGCCATCCACACAGCCTGTCCCTCCCTCACCCGCTAAGCCCTCAGGATCCAGAGAGACTCTCTCCGTCAGGGCAGAAAATCTTGCCGCCGATTTTCGGCTACCGTCTGGCCCAGCAGCAGTTGAAGGAGATGAAGAAACAGGGTCTTAAGGAGACCACCAAGGTCTACCACGTGTCCCAGAGTCCAATAGACGACACCTTGCTGGAGGCCGTGGAGGCTTCCACACAGAGTGGCCTCACTGGCACACAGCAGGGCAGCGAAAGCCAGGATGACTCCAACCTTAGCCGCTTCCGAATCAAGTCTCCATTCCCTGAGGGAGGCTGGATGGCCAAGACCTCCAAAACCCTCCCTGACAGACTGGGTCCAAAATCCGACATGGCGGCCCTGGGGTCCCCCACAACAGGCTTCAGTGCGCAGAAGAGGGAGCGGACGGCAGATTGGGTTGAGATGGTGGAACGCTGTGGTGTTGGCTACTCCAAGAACCCCAACTTCAGACGCACCTCCAGCTTTCATGAGAGCAAAGTGCACCAGCCAGAAATGCCAGCATCTTCAGTGGCTGCCCGGCCCTTCCGGGAGCGGAGCATGACCCAGGTGACCCCGCGGCAGATGCCCGAGGGGAGCTGTAGGACACAGGGAGCGTGGGAACAGCCTTTGCCCCTCTGCAAACCTAGAACCTCTGAGAGCGCCACAGACAGCAGGAGGCGCCCATGGATAGAGGCAGCGCCGGGTCTCCTTGACCTCAAGCCAAGCACAGCAGGGCTGACCAGAAGTGTCTCGGCCGGAACCGACACCAGCACCAGACTGGGCGCTCCCCCAGGTGAGAGGCACCCAGAACCCGTCCCCGGTCCACCGACTGCTCTGGGCCTGAGCAGGGCTGAACAGGCTGAGCAGAACTGGAACCGCAGAGGCCCGTCCCCCATCCAGCGGAACATCCTGGCGAGGAAGCTGCGCGAGGCCAATGCTAATGCTAGCTCTGGTGCTAACAACGCTAATGCCGGCCAGCATCGCCAACGTAGCGCCACCTTCTCCACAGCGGCACAGAGAAGAGACCGCTGCCGCAGCCTCCCGCTGTCTGGTGACTACAGCAGTGCTGCCATCAGCTCATCCTATGGCCTCTCTGAGGCAGAGAAGCGCATGATTGATCTGCCGGGAAAACTGGAGGAAGAGGGCAAAAAAGTGAAGGCCCCACCAGGATTGGGAATGCATAAGCGTGCCTGATGCTTGGATGGCTGGGAGTGAGGTGACACCATGGAGAAAAATGGGGATAGGGTACTTAAATGAATGTGAAGCCATGCATGAAAAAAAGGAAAATGGGTTTCAAGCAAGACTTTTTTCCTTTGCCTCCAGTTTTTAAAACAAAGCAGATCAGGGTCTGATCCAAGGTGAAAAGTGGTTATGACTTGAAACAAGATTAGTGTGTGTTAATCCAAAATGTGTGAAAATTTTACAAAGATGGATGTGCTTTACAGCCTATTTTTCATTTTGAGTGGCAATAATGTAGAAAAAGTTCATTTGTTTTTGTTTTAAACTGAAAGCAAAAGCATCCACTATGTTTGCTAAACTTGAATCCAACTATTGACTTTAGCTTCAACATATCACTTAGAGACATTCTGGGGTAAATCAACTGATGTTTGAGGTCACCTGGGGCTGTCAGTAGGAAAAAGAACACAAAAAATGGATAAAGTCAAACTGAACAGCCACCGCTGTCATTTTTAAAAATATGATGTAAACGCACTGACTTTAAAAATGACTGTTAACTACTGAATGTTTATTGAACTGAATGTTGTATCTGAATTGCTTCTTATCTCCCACCTTTACTTACCTATGCAATTATGAGGTCACAAGGACTGAAATCTGATTCAGAACTGCAAGTAAGTTACTTGCAGTTCTGAATCAGATTTCAGTCTTTAGTTACCCACTGTAATGAGAGTCCAGGATTAGGCTGTTTGGCACTCATTTTCTCATCCAAAATGAGGTTTATCTCAACTCATTTTTTACTTTGATCTTTTCCATCTGGATGTATAGATGTTATGTCATAGAGTGTCATTTGAAAAATAAGCAAATACGGACTGGACATATTGTTCCAAAAGCAGAGATCAATTGGGAGAGTTTTTTTTTTTTTTTTACATTTATTTGTTTTTCTCTCTCACGAGCTCCCTCTAAAGACCGCTGTATTGTATTGTATTGCACTGTATTCTATTTGAGGCGGTCCGCGCTGCTGAACATTGCAAGTGCTGTATCTACCGCTACAGGCCACGGTGGCGCATTCTACACCATTTGTTCGCTGTGTAATGACTCATTTTAGCATCCTAAACAGTATGAAACGGATTAATTAAATGAAAAATGTTGCATAGTGGGCCTTTAAGATATCTGTAATAATTTGTGTACTGTGGCAGTAAACTGTGCAAAACAGACTGTTTTTTTAATTCAAAAACAAAGAAAAGTTGTGCTATACAAGCCTGTTCTGTAGTATTTACTTGTATATAATCTAGATCTAGTGTAGGTAGATGAATACAAATTAAGGGACCTCTTAGTGTCAAATTCAAATGCTGGTTTTATTAGCTTACTGTTAAAAGTAATGCAAGGTATTACTGATGTACATGAATAATGGTTTGCAATGTAAATGTCACCAACCCTTGTAAAACTGCAAGCAAGAGCAATCTACAGTTATCACTGTGTTGACATCTGCTAGAAACATCAATGTGTTCAAATAAACTATGCACCACACAACAAAATCAGTGGCACCAGCTTTTGACACTGGTTGATGATAAAAAGGCTGTTTTCCTTCGAGAACGGTTCTGGTGGCACGAGGAAAACATGGGATTGTGCCAGGCATAGGCTAGCCCTCCGGTTCCGCCCCGCTTCCCAGGCCGTCCATGGAGTGCTGCGGACGCACCTTCATGGTAGTGTGTCTGAGGGAGTACCAGAGCCCTCGCCAGGTGCCCCACACCACGCCGTTGTCATTTTTGGCCTTGTACTCTCCTCCTTGGTAGAACTTTCCATTTAGATTGGCAGCATGGCACCTAGATGTCACGAAGAAATAGATAAAAGATAACAGATGAAGATTTTTTTTAATATAATTTTTTATCATCAGTGATACAATTGTACTGTCTTGGTTATTTATAATAACATTCAAATAGCATTTTTTTTCTATAAACAAATCAAGTATTTCTGAAAATGGATTAAGCATCTGCTCCTCAAATGATTTTGTTTTGCTGTAGGCACAAGTGACATGATGGAACTAGGCCTAAAACCTTTTTCTATCCATGTGTGTGGATAAAGTGTCTGTAGATTACAAAAAGGTATTGTTTTAAATTATATTTGTTTGGAGCTGATCTAAAATGTTCAGAAGCCATGTTTAGAAATATTTGTTTTGCGATGGGGGATTGGGGTTAATATTGAGGAAAATAACTTGCAAACATATAATAACAAATTTGGATATCCTTGCACTTTCTAAAAAAACTGTAAAATTTGTAAAAAAAATAAAAATAAATAACTAGTATATTACTGACTTCATTTCACACATTTGCACACAGTCACAGTCTGACACAGTCACACATTTGCAAGATAAAACTCAAAATGTTTGGTTTAAGTGTTACATGGAATTAATGACAAAGAAAGAATGAAAGAAATATCTATAGTTAAAGCTAAATTGTAACATTTGATGTACAATTACACAGAGAAACAGCTCACCAGTTCAAAATATTGGGGAAAATGTTGCGTCCTCATGAACTCCTACCCATTAAAACAACTGACCTGTTGTACCACCAGCCGCCCAGATTCTCCTCAGCACAGCTGCCCTGGAGGTAGCGGTCATTGTCCTGATCTCTGGTGCTGAACTGCATGCCACTGAGAGAGGCCGACCACTGCTCCACCATGTTGGTGCCGCCCGAAAGCCCGTCTCCGGCCTGTCCACTGTACACACCCAAACTCAGCCTGTACTGGTCCTGCAGAGGAGCACACAGACACAGACATCAGCTGGGACAGACACCTCACCGGTCTCATGTGCTGCCCCCTTCAGGCTTGGTGTGGAATAAATCAAATGCAAGGGGGAAAAAATACAGAGCATGAAATGCATTTTGGGTGCATATAGGGCACAGTGTACAGTATACCTGCCGTCAGACATCTGGTGACTAGCTTTAATAGCTTTAGGACCAATATGTAAGTGTATATATAGAAAAATAATGCATGGTCAATGTCATAACAAGGCCAGAACACAAAGTGGTGGTGTGTAGGAATTGGAGAGTGAAGCACATTCTGAATAGTGCATCGTAACAGCAAATTTGTCCAAACATTGGTAGCCAACACACCCTGAATGAATGCTAATACAAAAATAGTTGTCATACCGCCATCTTACTGTATGTTGAAAAGGGGTAAAAGGTGAGAAGAGATGGCAGACTGTATCTCTAAGGTGAAATCAAAAGGCTTTGATATTTGGCCCTTTGCCAGAATGTAAAGAGATTTATATCTAAATTGATCAGTTTCCAGTTATTCATAATAAACCATTCTTTGCTTTTGGTGTGTGGGAAGGATGTTGCAAGCTGACCTTTTCGTCTGACACCTTAAAGTTGTCGTAGATGGCGTAGTTTTTCTTCCCGTTCCAGTCCATCAGATCGATCTTCAACAGATACTGATCTAGAGAAACAAACTTGCTTTTATCAACCTTGGAATTGAACTAGATGGCCAGCATGTTGTGTGTGCATTTGACGTATAAATCAAGGCAGCCATTAGAGATTATAATGAGGAGTGACAGTATTTTCCGAACTTCCAGTCCATACTTTCTACATGCATTGTAGAATAAAACATTGCCAATAACATGTGCCTCTAGGGGCTCATGTGTGCCCTTTGACCCCAGCTGATGGTGAGCCTGGTTAGAATCTAGGTTTATGTAATGGCAGTCAATTTCTGTTTTTCAAAATTTGCATGTAAAAAAGTAAAATGTACTTTATGTTTACATGATGTCAGTCTTATAAAAATTGTTGTTTATAAAAATAAGTTTAAACAAGGCCTAAAATCCACTGTATGTCCACATAATGACAGTCTTGCCTCCAATAAGCACAGAACGAAGGTTTTCATTCCCCAACCAAAACTCATCATTCCACAACTCATAATTTCCAAAGCCATCACGATAATCGGCCCAGTCTCTGCGGAATGTCACAATAAATATGAAGAAATATCAATAAATGTGATCGTATGTCTAAAATACTGAAAAGCAATAAGAAGCCCATTCAGGGGAGAGGAGTTCTTGGCCTACCTGTTGAAGTCTACCTTTCCATTGCGACGTTTCTGAAACACAGTCCATCCTCCACCATCATCCATGTCACAGTACACCAGAAATGGATCTGAGGCAGCCTTTGGCTTAATACGGTAGAAGCCACTCGGAGGGCGCAGTCGGTCATATAACTCAGAGCAGTCTACAAGGCACAACAATATGATTTGGCTGCCAGTCAATGTCTATCTCTTCAACAATGTACTCAGTTTCTTCACTTTAGTCAAGTACAGTCCTGGTCACAAATTATACCACTTCAAGTAAAAGGTTGTAAAAGT
The DNA here is from genome assembly GCA_017657215.1 of Limnothrissa miodon. NCBI lineage: Eukaryota > Metazoa > Chordata > Actinopteri > Clupeiformes > Clupeidae > Limnothrissa > Limnothrissa miodon. Next base: position 10,748 of record JAGFZM010001645.1, read on the forward strand.
TAAAGTTTTACTCAAGTGAAAGTATGCAAGAAGCCTACTTGTTTTGAAAAATACTTAAGAGTTAAAACACACAAAGTATTTCTTTAGTGATGTGTTATATACTGTTTCTTTTGTTAATGACTAGGGGACCATGCTGAAATTTAATGCATGTTCTTTGTTTGGTCACTTTCCAACTGTGGAAGCAAAACTGCCCATTTTCCACATATAGTTCTGTTGTTCAAGACCACCATACTGTTGAGGAAGAGAGCAAGACAATTTGCTACAACACTGACCATTGTGCATAATTTTCTTGCTCATCAAACAACAGGTTAAATGTACAGTTTTTTGTGACTAAAGCATAATTCCGGTATGTATGTTTTTTTAATGAATCATACATTTACTTTAGAGAATGACCATTGGTACTTTAGAGAATGATTGCACTGGGGTGCCAGCCTTTTTACGTTTATTACCTTGTCAATCAACAAAAAATCTACCTCTGCCAAGATCAAATTTAGTAACTGCAGTTACTAAATTTGATCTTGGCAGAGGTAGATTTTATAAGACAATAAAACATTCTTCACATAATTGTGAAATTACTTCAAAGCCAATGTATCAGTGTAACAATTACTACGTGCTTACATTTAAACTGTTGTAGAGTGAAAAGTATAATATTGGTCTTCAAAGTGTAGTGAGGTGAAAGTCACAAGTTTTCAAAAATACTTACATAAGTACAGATATTTGGTAGAGGAAGAGTCAGTGATTCTGTGTTTGTTATCAGTTGCAGCCAGGTGTCCTTTAATTAGTTCATTTGTTACAGTAGGCCTTAGTGTTACTGAAATAGTTTTTTTTCCAATGACCCAAAAGTCGCAAGGAGATATCATTATGTCCTAAAAAGTATTCTTTACAAACAATGTAAAATGACTGACTCTACCTTTGAGTACTGTGCTGGCTATGATTCACATCTATGTCTAACAAGTCAGACCTTTATCGTGCACTAGTAAATTCCCGGGACCAAGTGGCAAAAGTGGAGTAGCTGTCTTGAACGTCACTGTTTCATTTGGAGTGGGCATCTGGATGAGTTTGGAAGGTGGGAAATATCTGTACTCTCGTAGGTTCTGCAGTTGCCATTCCCCAAGCAATATCTTGTGATTGAGCATCTGGATGCTCTGTTTGAGTTCTGATAATTCCAGCACACATTCTTCCTTTGCCTCAGATGAAAGTAAACAAAAGGCACAACAATAAGAACTTTTAGACTAAGTCATATTTGCCTCAAAAATGTAATATAACAATGACATACTGAGAGTGGTGGAAAGGCTCCTGCCCTGCAGTGCCTCACAAAGTTGAGCAGCAGCAGAAACAGAAACATAAGATGCCACATCAGAGATGCAATTTAGCCTAAAATTAAATCAAAAGATTATCCATATTTGTTTTTTGTGTGTGTGTGGAATAAATTTGTTTTTTGTTGTTGCTTTTTTGTTTGCCTACCGTAATGTTGCTCACTCAGTCTCCCTTTCCAGCAGTAAACGAAATAGGCTGTTTTGTACAGGACTTTACTTGCAGTAGGCCTATTTATACAAACGGTTGGTTCCGCATGTTCTACATTAAATTCTGCAAAGAACGGGAAAGGTGTCGTAACTTTTCCCATTCCTGACATTCCACAGCTGGTAGGTTGATGTTCTGCGAATTTTAGAGACCAGGGACATCATCAAAACATTATCCTTCACAGACAAAAAGTTGCTTGTGGCGTGTGGGGTAGAGAGAGGGTGTGTGACATGCATCGGTATGGGGGGTGTGGGGATTCGGGGTCCAAAAAATATATTGCAAATGCTCAAAGTCTGGCGCCTAATTGAAAACAGCTGTGGCCGGATTCCTTACCAAATAATTAAACTTGCATAAATACGAATGCGATTTACATGCAGTAGTCGCATGACACATATTGTTCCGCAAGCCATTCTGACTCAAACGAGGAGAGGAAAAGGTAGTGGCTTCTTTTGGAGCGCATCAGGAAGTCCAAAACCGCTACGTTAGCAGTGAAGGGGCGGAATAACTGTGGATGTAAGGAAAGAAAAATACCACGAGCAACCTTTGAACCTTTTTCCTTGGTATCCTCATGGTAAGTCACAAGACAGATACTACAATAAAAAACGTTGGTCGGCACAAGGCAGGGAATGCACTTGAAAATGCTAAGTTTGAAATTAACGTTTTGATACAACTGATATCACAGCGCAAACGAAAAAAGAGCATTCCTTCTCCGATAACTGTCTGGTTTGTACGTTATTGTTCATGAACTTGTATTCCTAATTTTAAAACTATTGTTAAACTAGTCCATTTGGTTTACATGTGTGTGACAGCTTGTTATGCATACTGTTTTGCGTTAGTTCACTTTACATGCGACTAAGTAGGCAACTTTTATTTTTTGGCGAATAATGGTGCGCAAATCATCAACGTATTGGATGGGAGTAACGTTAGCCTATTGGTCATTCTACTAAGAAACATATTGAATTTGTCATTTGAGGTGTGATTGTCCATTTATAACTGTGTCAAGAAGTGGTAAGAGAATGCTTACTAGCCTTTAAATGGTAAGATATAGGCTATGCAATGCCATGCAGTCTGGGCTTATTGATGGGCTCTGTATCGCTGTGTATCCTCAGGATCCCGCTGACATGTCATCAGTGCATTTTAACCCCGGGCTGGATGCCAAAGAGGTTAATGGGTAAGTCGAAAACTTTCAGGCCAATCCGAACTCCTACTTGTTGCCTTTAGGCTGTCAGTTTCTAGAACAACACATCACATTCCCATTTATGAGCATGCAACACTTTATATCCCATCTAAACACAATGTGCACGCCAAAACACTGATCCAATGCAATATGGGTCTGTCATTCCTGTCTGTTTCAGAATTGAAGAAAAAGAGGCTTCTGTCAAGATTGATGATGGCAAAGAGGAGAATGACCAACCTGACACACTCTATCAGTACATCTCTGCTCTTCTTTATCTTTATACTTTTACATGTAGTCTGTAGGAAACGGCACCTATTCTAGGAATGTTAAACCTCTAGGGAATAGACCGCCTTTTAGATGTTGCTTGCAAAAATCATCTTCACCAAAGGCCTAGCAGTTTACATTGATGACCCTGATAGTCTTATTGCTGATACAAAATTATTTAAGTTAATGCAGCCACATAATCTTCAAAGCAACACTGAAAGGTTTTATGAGACATATTGTGTATCTTGTACTTGTAGATCTAACTCTGTAGGGGGACCTCTGAGTGAAACCTAGCACAGAGTCTATCACCAACTGCTATGTTCTGAGATTACCATTTTTTCCTATGTTGCATAACTTTGCTTTTTCTCCATGTAGCCAAATCCGCAAGAAGATTGCTCCTTTTGTGATGTCTTTTGGTTTTCGGTAAATGTTTTATACTTTTCGTTTTTTTTTTTTTTTTTTTTTAAGCGATGTGACTTAAATTTAGCTCCCCTGAATGCATTCTTGCTTTATGGTGCTTAGTTATAATGCTTATTCTGGATGATCTGTCAGTATGTAGGTTTCATTCCATCTGTTTAATCATTCACTATTGCTACAAATATCAGCAGTGTGCCTTATGTCTCCTCTTTGTGTGCTTTAGAGTGTTTGGACTGGTCCTCATCATCGTAGACATCTGCCTGGTCGTGGCTGACCTTGCCATTCCTCTGGAGAGCCGTAAGGGTCTGGGCGACACGCTGGAGGCCCTCTCACTGGCCATCGCTATCTTCTTCCTGGTAGACGTGCTCCTAAGGGTCTATGTGGAAGGGTAACGGGCCATTCTTACATACTCTCACTGAAATACTCTTTAGGCATGTGGGCTCTTTGCTAAGCTTTTCGCTGGAGTTACTAGTCACTGAAGTGTTGGGAGGTGTGAATATTTTTTTTCTAAGTTACATCAGTAAAACCAAGGAGGAAACTAAGTCCAGACAGTTCGAAAAATCAGGAACAGAGTTTCATTTGCATTTATGTGTATCAAAGGAGAGATGCCATATTTCACATAAAGCTCCTCCAGCAGCTTTAACTAGACAAGGAAGTAACCTGACATTAAGTACAATTCCAGGTTGTCAAAAGATGCCATTGATCATCCCTGTCAACGTTGTTCACTCTGAATCAGACAATCACAGATTCATTTTCAGTGTGAGGGGCGAACAGCTTCAGAAGATCTTCTTGACGTACAGTATTTTGTGTGACTAGCATGGTGTGGATATCCTGTCATACTTATTGTGGAGGGATATGGGTGACCCTGTGGAACTGTTGGTGCTGACTTGTAATTGGGTGGCCTGCTGTTGCAACACTACTATAGCAACACTAAGGAGTTAAGCATGATGCTTGGAGAGCACCATTATAACTGCCTTGAATTGAGTATGATCCTCTGTACTGACATGACATGTAGGCAGGGTTCGAAATTGACACCCGCCAACTCGCCAAATGCAGGTTAAAAATTATTTTGGCGGGTTTTGATAAAAACCTTGCAGCCAGTTTGGCCGGTGATGCATGACCCAGTCATGCAAATCACGTCAGAGACGCTCTGGTTCGTTTGTCCCCTCCGTTTGGCAGCAGCGCACAGATACTGTATGGGGTTTGGGTCCAATCAACAACGAGAGCGTGAAAATACAAACAAGAAATGGGAAATATCAGATTAGCAAAGAGGACTGAGCTGGACAGCGAAATAAGCTAATATCAAAATGCTGCAGTGGTTAGGACAGACGTCAGGATCAGGAAGAGGTGAGTAGAGGAAGGAGGCAGAAGATGAAAATGTTGACAGAGCTTGCAAAACAAAGAGAAGTAAGTTTAATTGGCTAGTGTTTGATTATAGTAAAAATGCGGTCGTGTTTTGTTAGATTTGCCGTGAGTACACAAAAAAAAAAAAAAAAAAAAAACGTTTTGTGGTGGGGACCAGTAATTTTTAAATCAAGGCAGTAAAGGACCAGTTTATAACTGTAGCCTATAGTTTGTTGTGTGTAGGCTATTGCACTTTCTGTGCGTTATTCATGCACTGTTAATAAAATAATCAAATTTTCATTAATTGGCATTCATAATCTCAATCTCATAATCAAATTTTCACCACGTAAAATTTTTGGCTAATGGAAATCCCAATTGGCTGGTAACTCCAGAAAGTTACCAGCCACTTTGGCTGGTGATCAAAAAAGTGAATTTCGAACCCTGCATGTAGGGTGAAGAAAGCAAACAGTGTCAGGAGACTGTAGGTGATGTTTGGGAGGGACAGAGAGCCACAACGTGGAGGGGTGCAAGTCACAAATATGTTGATTCAGGGGTTTGACTTCGCCACAGGAAGTATGAACAGGAAGTGTTGGCTTGCATTAGGGAGTTATTCCTGGAGATATGGCTGAGTCAATTTTAAAATGAACTTCATTTCAGTTCAAGTATGGTACTCATCAGCATAAAAAAGAAACTTTTTATTTCTTTTGAGTACTACAAAATAGAAAAGAGTCAGTGTCATGGTATTAACATCCCAAATTGTGGTAAAGTGTATGTTATATTTAATAATAGTTTAATGTTTTTGTACAATATGCAGTAGGGCTGCTCGATTATGGAAAAAATCATAATCACGATTATTTTGGTCATGATTGAAATCACGATTATTTTACATGATTACTCATTGACTTTGGAAATCTGTTGCATTTATTGAACTGAACAGTGAATTCTCCTCAAAACAGAATAAGACAGATAAAACAGATAAAGGCAAACATTTTAGGTTTTATTTTTTTGCCCTCATAGTTCACTGACAAGTTTTGTCTTTGGTACAAGATGCTCTGCAGAATAACGAAACGGAGCGGGACCACATGACTCCACATGCAGTAGTGTTTTTAAAAGAGAAAGTAACTGAAATAATTGACCTGGGAAAATTGGATCGATTATAGGTTCTAAATGCTGATTACGATTACTTTTCGATTAATTGCACAGCCCTAAAATGCAGTCTAACATCAGCCATTCACATTCACATAGACAATGACATTTTCTCTCACAGATTTAAAGTGTACTTCAGCTCTAAGCTGAATATCATGGATGCCTGCATTGTTGTGGTCACTTTGGTCATCACCATGATCTATACATTCTCAGACTTCTCTGGAGCCAGCCTCATACCAAGGTACTGATGTTCCTGCCTCTCTGAGCACACCTGTCTGAGGTTCAATTAATATGTCTGGATTAAATCTAATTAAATTTATTTATTGCTACTCTGTTGCTATTATGCTAATATGAGTATATTGCTACTCTGTTGTTGAGTTGTGTAACTGTATTCAAGATATCCAGATATACTGTAGATTGCATGTAAGTCCGAGCTATGAATGGAGCTTTTTATTAACACACAATGTCAGTGAAGAATGAAGACATACTGTGAAGCCACATTTACATAGTAAACTAAGTGATAATGTTCAGCTAACTGCGCTGCTTAACTTGTGCGCCCACACAGAGTGTTCAACTTCCTGAAAGCCCTAAGAGTTATTATCTTGGTCCGTGTCTTCCGCCTGGCCTCACAGAAAAAAGAGTTGGAGAAAGTCACTAGGAGGATGGTAAGTTCAGGACCAAGTTAGGACTCTTAGAAATAGTCAGACCATGATGCTCCTGAGCAAGGTCTAAACCCCTAGTCTCTGACAGTTTTTTTGGTAAATTTACAAATGCATAAAAGCGTTTGTGAAATGCATAAATGTAAACGATATAAAGAGCTTTTTTTCTGGGTTTTTGTGGCACAGTGCCATTTTAGTGAATACACTCAGACAGTTGTCATACTCATTGCTGTCATAACCTGAAAGTAGGAATGTGGATTTAGATGAACTTTAGTAGGAAAATGACTTGTCAACAAACATTAATTGTGTGAACTTTCTCAGGTCTCAGAAAACAAACGGCGCTATCAGAAGGATGGGTTTGACCTTGACTTGACCTATGTCACAGGTGGGTGTAGTTTAGATGTTGTGCAGCAAGGTGGCAGTGTTGTGCTGAGTTTGTGCTTCTCTCATGGCCTGCTTCTTTCCAGATCGAGTCATCGCCATGTCTTTTCCATCGTCTGGGAAGCAGTCTCTCTACAGGAATCCAATCAAAGTATGCAAGATTTTTACAGAACAGCACTCCAGAACAGTACTCGAGAACAGTATACTGAATAATACTGAAAGCTGAATACTGGATAAATACTAACTACAGAACAATGTCTGAATATTCATCTCAAAAATGAATAGAAATGAATACTTCTATGCTTGTATAATTTGTCATTAGACAAGTGCTTGTTCTGAAGCCTAATGGAATGTGTGTTTCTGTTGCCAGGAGGTGGCAAGATTCCTTGACGCCAAACATCTTGACCATTACAAAGTGTACAACTTGTGTAGTAAGTAAATCCCCTGACTACTGAAACAGTGGGCGTAATGTGGGTGTGAAATGGAGGGGAAGAAAAGTTGATAAAAAGTCAATCACTCATCATATAACGCAGCACATGTTTGATTTGCCAGGTGAAAAGGGCTACGATCCCAAGTTTTTCCATTACAGAGTAGAACGAGTGTTTATAGACGACCATAACGTGCCATCTTTAGAGTAAGTACCCCATGTTGGTGAATGTGTATTTTTGCAGTTTTACTTTAGTTACATTTCATCTATTATCTTTTAATCCAAAAGCAGCTAAGTTCTTGAATGTCATAAACTACAGTTAAACAATCAGAATGTCACGTCCCTTGCAGATACCCACATTTGGACTACAATAGCCACCTGACACTTTTTTATACATGGCTGCTATTGGATGGTGGCTGTATAGCATTACTATTCCTGTTAATACATTTTTACCCCCAAATCTTTATGCGTTTTACATTTCAAATGCATGTTAATGTCATTTCTGTAAATCGCTTACAGATACTTCATTTTGTGTGTATAAAAATCTTTTTTATAATGGAATTCTGATCTCTTGTTTATGATCTGTTTGTCTCCAGTTATTCCTGTGTTTAACTCCAATTCCTGTCTCTGCTAGAGATATGCTGAAGTACACTGCCAATGTAAGAGAGTGGATGTCTGCTGACTCCAGAAACACCATTGCCATTCACTGCAAAGGAGGCAAAGGTAAATCACTCAGAAAACACAAACTTTCAGGGAACTTTCTCTTAACCTTCTGGGAACCTTCCCAGGATGCTCTCTTACTGTAAAGATTGTTTTTGTCAAAATTTCAAAATTTGTCAAAAGGAAGCTAATATCAAAATGTCAAAATTTGTCAAAAGGAAAGGTTTGGTGGTTCTATAAAGGTTGGGTTTTGAGAACCCTTGTGGAACCTTGTTTGTTTGCAGTGACTGAACAGTCTTTGCATTTCATTGGTTTAGTTTTTTGATGGAAACCACTTAATAACTAAAATCTAATGTGTCAAAATAGGACCTAATGTAATAGAACCGGTAGTGTTTGTGTAGTGAATAGCACTGAATTTGGATACAGCACCAAACCATTGCATAAGAAGAACATGAGCCAAGTTAAGTTTTCCAACCATCTGTGGGACCAAAACACAATATAACCAGGACAATGTCATTAGATAGACACAATCTGCAAAACAAATTGTTTCTTTCAATTTTAGCATGCCTTATTTGCACCCAACCCCCTCCAGTGAATTAAATGTATATTTACAGAAGAGGGTAGGGACGCGAATTTGCAGGTGTTTGCAAATGAGGATTTCTTCTTTACATTATTCACATTACTCAAATGCGCATCGACATGACAATTGGAATCTTGGCTTGCATGTGTGTTAGATTCAGGTGGTTGTGTAACATAACGTAGCTCTTTGCATTTGTCAGGACGTACTGGGACAATGATCTGCACCTGGCTCATTGACAGTGACCAGTTTGAGAGCGCTCAGGTACAGCACACTTTTCATTTAATATCTAACTCATTTGTTTAATACATGAAAGAAATGTATACATTAAATAAATGATTCACAGACGCAACGTTCAAGGTAGCAATACGATCCCCACACAGATGCAGACAGCTAAATTGTAAACCTGTGTTAACGTGATGGTTCAATTAAACTTCTCAGTGAATCGAGCAACATGGGAATGTAATCGGGCGATTCTGCTCAAGCACTGGTCTAATGTGAGTTTCTTTCTGCCTTCTACAGGAGAGTCTGGACTACTTTGGCGAGAGGAGAACAGACAAAAGCATGAGCTCCAAGTTCCAAGGAGTGGAGACACCTTCTCAGGTGATCTGTGATGCATTCCTATTATTATCTATCTATTGTCTACCTGTGGAATATATATGGAGTCATTGTGTAATATTCCCCCCAATAGTACTCTAATGTGCCATAAGCCATTGGATTATTATCACATGAATATATGGGTGCAGGCAATACAGGCCTCTGGTTTTGTAGTTTATATAAAACACTAACATACGGTTTACACAAGCTGCAGATTATATTTGAGAAGTTACTGTAAAATGTGTGCAAACTGGTCTAGTATGATACTGTAGTAAAACAAATACTTCTCACGGGACAGAATTAAAAGGAATAATATTTTGCTCTGTAAATGATGGCATGTTGACACAGAAATCTCTGTTCTGCTTTCAGAGCAGGTACGTT
>JAGFZM010001645.1:20398-39206 GCA_017657215.1 Limnothrissa miodon
AATGCATTCCTATTATTATCTACAGTATTGTCTACCAGTGGAATATATATGGAGTCATTGTGTAATATTCCCCCCAATAGTAATGTACCATAAGGTCGCCATTGGATTTTTATCACATAAATATATGGGTGCAGGCAATACAGGCCTCTGGTTTTGTAGTTTACATAAAACACTAACCTACGGTTTACACAAGCTGCAGATTATATTTGAGAAGTTACTGTAAAATGTGTGCATGTGTGCAAACTGGTCTAGTATGATACTGTAGTAAAACGAATACTTCTCACGGGACAGAATTAAAAGGAATAATATTTTGCTCTGTAAGTGATGGCATGTTGACACAGAAATCTCTGTTCTGCTTTCAGAGCAGGTACGTTGGATACTACGAAGTTATGAAGACTCAGTATAACCGTCAGCTGCCTCCCCCAAAGTCTCTGAAGATACGGAGCATCCGCATCTACTCCATTGCAGGTGTAGGATCTGTATATTGGACACATATCCATAAATCCCTTGCAAATTTAACATTGTCCACACACATTTTGTAGTACCTACATGAGCATGAGTCTCTTGTGCGTTCTCTTGTGTGCCTGTTCCAGGTGTGGGCAAAGGCAATGGCAGTGACCTGACCGTAAAAATTATTGTGAAGAAAGACCTGGTGTTTCAGTGTGTCTGTGCCAAGCAGGAGAGATGTGCTGTAAGAGAAGTTGAAGCATTTGAAATAACATTGACTTCTTGTTCTGTCTCTGTGTCCTCTGTCTATATATATTTGTTTCAATTATTTAGTTTTGCTCAGCTAATTAATGACATGATTTGGGTTGCAGCTGTTTCCAGACACTGGAAATAATGCTGTCGTCATCAGTTTACAAGAATGTCCAATTATCTCTGGGGATATCAAGGTCATGTTTGAATCCAGTGCTGTAAGTCTGAACTTTAAATTATTTGCATTTTTTCATATGCATTTCCAAAGTCTTGCTGATGAACGATCATTTTAATTTATATGTTTATACTTTGACGGTAATGAGTAAAACCTTATTCTCCAGGGTCTTCCAAAAGGATATGAAAACTGCCCCTTCTACTTCTGGTTCAATACCTCTTTTATTGAGGACAACAAGTAAGATTCATTTTGATGAATTTATGATTTCATGGACAATTTGTTTCATGTTTGCTTTGGCGATAAACTTTCAGACTTTCTCACTCACTCTCTCAGGCTGTTCCTGTCCAGAGAAGAACTTGACAATCCACACAAATCAAAAGTCTGGGACATCTACAAAGAAGACTTTGGGGTCACTCTGTCTTTCAGTGACCCTTGATAGGTACACAGACATCTGCTCTCCTTGACTGAGATGAAAAGTCCCCATTTTCACAAGCATGGGAAAGTGGGTAATGAGGAATACCAAGAAGCACTCCAACTCAGGAGAATTCATTTAAAGCTCTGGAGATATATAAATGTACTTTCATAGAAACAGTATGAATAGGCTATACTATACAAAATATAGTATACTTTTCTTTTTTAGATCAACCTGGTCTACTTCACCAGGTGTACTAGGGCCTCAGTAATCCAGGACTATTTGTCTGTGGTGTGATTACTTGTGAAAAAGGGATGGGACACTTGCTCAATCTGTAACCAGGGATGTAGGAAACCATTTTGAAATGTACTGACACTAAGATTAGGATCACATACATCTTGTACATCTATTCCATGGTTAGCAATATAGCATGGTTTGGTACAGTCGAGCGAGTTAAATTATATTGGTGCCCATTTTTGTAGTATTGACATGGACATGTCAGAAGGGATATTAGATATTAGAAGGGATAATGGGGATTGAACTCCCACATGAAAACCATGAGGGCATAAACAAGTACTTTGAGTGGACAGAGATACCGTACTGTAAGTATTAAAAAGAGATTAGATTGGGTTTATAATGTCAGTGGCTCATAACATTCTTAAATAAATGTACTGTTTGAATGATTGATTATCTTGCAGTGTTATTTGATGTGATTACTCTTTGAACTGGTTTAAACTCACACAGACCACAGCCAGTTCACTTTCTGTGTAAGACTAGACCAACACCTGAAGCCGTCTGAAGTTTTGTCTCTGGTTAGAATATAACCCAAACGAGCACACAAGGCATACAAAGAGCTTGGTTGGCTCTTTCGAAAAGTGAAATGGCAACTCGCACTAAGTGAATGGGGCGTAGTGATTTACTTTCGGTTTCATTACACTACGCCTCATTCATGTTGCATCAAATTTTCTGATTCTTTTCCTACAGACAGCATTCAGACAGTGACCATGAACAGGGCTTTGGATCATTCTGAGATGGTCTGGTTGATATGATTCAGTGTTGAATGAATCTGTACCGGGTGTGTGTATTATTCTCCAGTAATAGGTAATGAGTTTCAGTCACTGATCTCTAAAGAATAACTGGATAGGACATCTACGTCATAAGGTTGAAGCCACAGTGGAAGCCGCCATATTTGAGTTCTATCCATTGTCACTCTGCCTGCTGAAGAATTCCGTTGGTCCCAATGGTCCCAATCGGGTCCCAATTTGGCTGCTGCCTTGAGCATTCTATTGGCTTCATTGTTGATGGGGCTCTAACAATGGGTTAGCCTATCCAGTTATTCTTTAGAGATCAGTGGTTTCAGTTCACAAACCTGCAGAGTAACAGAAAGCATGCAAGCACTATGCAAACACCACACAACCTAGCTGCCACTTCAGAAACCTTAACAACATGCTAAGAGGGAAGGATCATTCTCTTCAAGGCTGCAGTAAGGTTGCCTACAGCAGTCTGCCTTCTGCACTGCAGATAGCATGCCTACTCTACACTGTATTCTTCTCACTAGTATCATTTACAGTAGTATCTATTAGATTACTTTGGCAAACTCAGCCTGATTAACTATCCACACAAGAGATTTACAATTAATTAAACACTTATTGTTATACTACTATTCTATTGACAAATCACAGGCTAGTAAAGAATCACTTGTTTGGTGAGGTGAGCACTGTTTTAAATGCAACACGATGCCTCTAGGTGGAGCCCTCTGCACTCACAGGGCCTCAGCTTATGATAAAACAACAGCATACATTGTCAGTTTTGTATGAAGAGTAGGCCTTGTGTGTGTGAGTGTGACTTGTATAGTCTGACAATACTGAAAGTTTGAACTTCAGTAAAATAAATAAAAATAAATTCATTAACTCTTACCAAGTGATACCATCTCTGCCATCTGTTGCAGTCACCATCCATTTCCACAAAATTAGCTTTTAATCTCCCTCACAGAATTTCCCTTTCCTAACTCATAAATTTACTGTACAGTATACAAAAACATCTCCACTATGTCTCAAACATCTCCAAATATCATACTGCGTCATCAAAAAAAACAAATCCTTAAAACCTTATACTACTACCCTTTTCTTGGCGTGCTCTCTGACCACCTAATAAGTGAATTTGTGTGTAAAACTACAAAACTTTTATCACAAAGCTCCCTGCAGACACTTACCATCTCATTGCGGATACATATCAATACAACCGTTTTAGCCATTTTTCCAAACTCAACCACACCAATACAAAATTTTGAAACTTCTGATATCATACGTCATAAATCCCCCTCATGCACTTTTCCCATGTATTCACTAATTAAACCGGCACTAAGCAACATTCTGTTTTTCTCTCTCACGAGCTCCCTCTAAAGACCGCTGTATTGCATTGTATTGCACTGCATTCTATTGGAGGCGGTCCGCGCTGCTGAACATTGCAAGTGCTGTATCTACCGCTATCGGCCACGGTGGCGCATTCTACACCGTTCGTTCGCCGTGTAGTGACTAATTTTAGCATCCTAAACCGTATGAAACGGATTAATTAAATTAAAAATGTTGCATAGTGGGCCTTTAAGCTAAAAAAAAAATAAAAAAAAAATCAATAATCAGAGCAATCTGCTCAAGACAAGTGATTTCATAGAGGGCAGTTTATGACCACTTACTCCCAAAACACAATAAATGGTAGGTTAATGCTTCAACCAAAGCAAAGAAAGACCTGACCCTGCAATTTTGTATCTTAGAATAATTTGCTTCTTAACCACATAATCCAAAAGCGTATTGGCGAAGCAAACACATAACAAAGGGTGAAAGACTGGAGAACCTTAAGGCATAGAAGTCCCCCATTATTCTTTATTCTTTAGAAACCAAGCTCCACTCCCACACACTTCACATATCTCACACTCTTGAGGCCTGTTATTAGTCGTATACCCACACCAAGACCAGCACAGTGTCACCCAAGGCCTACTGAGAAGATGTAAGCTCTGGGAAGCTTATGTGCAACACATCAACAAAGAATGGAATCCCAGATTAATGCCACACAGATGAGTAAAGTCCATGAACAACAAAAAGTCTTTAAACACCTGTGTTTAAAGAAAGTGCTACAGCATGTCATTAGCCAGTTTGCATATATACTTTGGGGTCATGTGCAGTTTTTCACAGCATCTTGGAAAAAACTATCCCAAAAAAAAAAAAAAATCCACTGCACTCTCAAAGCATCAACAAAGAGTTTTGCGGACATAAGCTGCTTTTTTATGGCCAAGGCCAGAGAAGAGGTTACACTGCTCCAGTTCCTGGTAGCGTCCACTGCGAAGGAAGCAGATGTTGGCCGTCTTGCAGGTGCCCTTGCAGGGCTCAGACACGTGGCCCTTGTGCAACAGGTACCAGTAGATCTGAAAGTAGCTGTCGTCCTGCAGGAAGGTCTGAATGAGCTGGTCCCAGTCGCTGGGGAAGAGGCTGGGCAGGCCGTAGGCCTTGGAGGCCCGGTACAGCAGGGTCCACTTGGGGTTGGGGTCAGGGCTAACAGGAGAAGGAAGTGAAGCGGGGTCGTGGGCGTTATTTGCCTCAGTAAGGTTGAGGATGTAGGTCTCGTGATCCAGCACAAAACGAGAACTGTCTGGGTAGTTTCCATCGACATAATACACACGATAGCCTAGCAGAAAACACAATCAAAAATAAATTATTTTGTAGGATTCGCTTTGCATATGTGCCATGGTTAAAAGAGGTCATCACATGCATAAGAGTTAATCACCCTCATTGGACACAGCTTAGTTAATCACCCTCATTGACACATCTTAGCTGACAAATGTTTATTGCAAGTCATGTGACGACCAGAATAAAAAATAAAAAGATAAATAAATTACAGTTGGCCCTACCTGGGTTAAGGTTTATAAAGGTGGTGACACTTGGTGCGATGTAGGCTACACTCAGTGGTCTAGCCATGGTCTCCTCATCGTAAAACATCTGAAACTCATCAACATGAGTGTGACCAAAGAACTGGCCAGTAATTGTGCCTTCATACCTACGAAGAGGATCACACAATAAGAAAAAAAAAAAAAGGTTTCTCTTTTAAAATGAAATTAATTTGTTTAACTAAGCACAAAAATAGAATGACCACCTGTAGCAGCCACTAAGACATGTGAAATTATAAATAAGCAAGATTACAAGAGATCCCCATAACTACATCCAGATGTTTCCTCCAACTTCCCTCTTAATATGCAACATAGGCAAAAATGCATGCACGGGCGCACACACACGCACACACACGCACACGCACACGCACACACACACACACACGTGACTTGGTGGAGGAAGATGGTGGCATTTCTCAGGGGGATTTCAAGAATGGAGTGGGCCGAGGGCCATGCACTGGGCTAAGGGGGGCACTGACCTGTTGACTATGTGATAGTAGTTCCAACTCCAGCTGGCCAGACAAAGTCCAGGTGGGATGTGGCCTATAATATGAACCTGGAATAGGGGAATACATGTCAAACAGTTAACTCAATAGCCATATTGGCTGCAATCAAAACTAATTCACCAGACTTAGAGTTTCAGCTCAACTCAAACCTGACAAAACAAACTGAACTGACAGTGCTGCGTGGTGTTAGAGTACACTAAAAATAAACCTCCATTTGACCAAAACACCTGGACACAAAAGCCTGCAAGTGTTAGCTCCACAGAGACCGAGCCAAGTAAATCTACAGTGTTTTGGCGTCCAATCCTTTTTGGATGAATCCTTTGACGCACTTTTGGGGATGACAGAACAGGAATTAGCCTAACTGTATAGTGGCTCCAGGCCTAACTGTATAGCGGCTCCAGGCCTAACTGTATAGCGGCTCCAGGCCTAACTGTATAGCGGCTCCAGGCTTTTTTTTTTCAGGCAACAGAATAGCCAGGCGCCGTCTTAGTGTTGTAACATTTCAACAGTCAACATTGCATTTCTCAATGCAATCACACGCAAGACAAACATTAATGTTACAGTGACCAAAATCCCTGTGGCAACATCCAGCAGACTGCAGATAAGGCATCTTATTCTGTACCTGCAGAATATGTCTTGTACTTCACTGCGACTTGTCTGGGGTTTTATGCCAGCTTCATGGCGCGCGATAAAGAAATGGCCATTTCTGAGTGTGCAAGTGTTTCCAGTGTAGTGCAGTGCAGTGGAGATTAAGTCATCCTTGTTGCACTTCCTAGAAGCATGCCTTAAAAGGAAGCATCTAGTGCAAGTCAAATCAACCCATAAGGAGTCTGGCTGAGCTTGGTGAGTGCGGTCCCTAAGAGGAGGAAGAAATAAATCTGGCAAAACACGAACCTGGTAAATCTGGTAAAGGACGAGAGCAGTTAAGGCTAATTCATGAGGACAGAAACGTGTAGTTTCATTTACCTTTGCCCCCTTCAGTTAGTATTAGCTACAGGGTCACAAATTAGGTCTACATTGCACCGACTTCTCAATCAATCTCTTTCAGTCAGGACATAGAAAGTTCAAAGAAAAGAGATATGGGTTGATGTACTCTGAACCTTTCCTTTAAAGGACACACACACACACACACACACACACACACCCTCTATGAAGTCCTCCTGTGCATACCTTTTCGCCCATGTTCTCAGCCTCCTGCAGGATGTGGACCAGCCATTGCAGCTGGTCTGCCGGGTCTGTGGAGTTAACCATGAGCCAGTAGTTCTCTCGAGCGCAGAAGTTCATGTTAAGGGACACCAGCCGCAACCCGGGTTGGATCTGGACTGTGTAGAAACCAGCACGTCTGGACACCATCAGCGAAAGAAAGAAAGAAAGAAAGAAAGGACAATTACAATCTTTTACAAAATGTGCAGTGATTTCACAAAAACGCAATACGTATAGTAGAAACAAGGTCAGAGGAAGAGAACACTGGTCATAGAGAGACACTAAATGTAAAGGTAGGGTGGGACGGACACACACACACACACACACACACACACACACGTGTGAAAGGGTGGTATCTAAGCACCTGATGCTCTGGAGGGCCTGA
Source organism: Limnothrissa miodon (assembly GCA_017657215.1). NCBI lineage: Eukaryota > Metazoa > Chordata > Actinopteri > Clupeiformes > Clupeidae > Limnothrissa > Limnothrissa miodon. Next base: position 27,713 of record JAGFZM010001645.1, read on the forward strand.
GGTGGCAGCCACACAGCCCACTCCTCGGCCATGGTGTCGTAGAGCCAGTGGGAGGAGCGGTTGCCATGGATGAAGGGTGGTGGGAAGCTGTTTACCGGTGTGCTCTCATGGTTACCCACGGCCGGATAGACTTTGAGACTGGGGCCCAGGTGCTTGTGGATGAGCCTGGAGATGGTGGTGAGCTCCATCAGCTGCTCGTCGCGGGTCTGCGACCACACGTTGTGCGCCGGGATGTCGCCCGTCCAGTACACCCAGTCCCAGGGCCCATCCTTGGCCACGTTCTCCAGCAGGTTCTCAACAGTGCGCAGCGGCAGGTCACACTTACTGTAGGAGCCCCAGTGGCCTGCGCTGCGGTGCTTCCAGCTGGGCACACCCGAGCTGTTGCGGCAGCACAGTGGGTCCTTGCAGTCGGCACTACTGCCCTCTGCATACTCCTGGTCCCAGTGGATGTCAGTGAGGAAGAGCACTCGACTCTGGGGGGAGCCGGGTTTGGGAGGCTTGGGAGGGACGACAGGAGGTTTGGGTACACGTGGCAAAGTGATGTTCCAGGGCGCATAGATGTCAAAATGACCACAGCTGGGGCCCACTAGCACGGCGCAGGCTTCTGATGGCCACAGGAGCGACTGCTGCAGCGTGGTGATAAAGTCGTCGCTGAACAGCTCGGTGATCTCGCGGCACACACGCTCGTCAGCCAGATGCAGGCGAATACAAGCTTGGCCCACAACATGAGCCACTCGCTCCTTGTTTGTGTCGCTCTGTGAAATAGGAAGATGATGCAAATGTGCACGAAACCTGTGGTTAACAAACATACTTCCTAGCTTCAGAGTATTAGCAACTCTTAACACCTTAGTGTTAACATAAAAACATTCTCACTTTGAGTTATGTGAGATTAACATGGTCTCAAGGCAAAGCTTTCTCTCATCTGTTAACAGTAACGTTACTGAAGATTTCTTCCCACCAAGGCAGCCCTTATCACAAGACTATACAAATCCTGTGTTTGCTTTGCTAGATAGACTGCGCTGTTATTGGTCAATTAAGGCTACCAAATGTGAACAATGTTCCCAAATGTGAACAAACAAAATACTACGAGAATAAACCTCTTACCAGCAAAGCGATGTCTAGGATGGTGAATAGTGTTTTGCACAAAGGACACGTGAAGTTACGCCAGTTAAATCGGACGCTACCTAACTGCTCAACAAAGTTCAACTGCTCAAAACTCTTCTCTTGTAAAGGGACTGAAGAACCGAAATGGATCAAGGTCACCGTGACGAAGAGAAAAGAAGAGCAAACGACAAACACTTTCGCATTCATGACGGTAAACAATTGCACTATAAATGATAGGGCGCAGCTCCACTAGGGTGCCCCGAATTTGTGTAAAACCCGAATCGAATTATCGAATTGTTTTTTTTCCGATAGTTTGCTGAAAATACAGCCAGTCACAGCCCTGTGACAACTGAGTTCCAACGCTCACGACCGAAAGGAGGCAACCGTTAACATTTGGCTCTTACGACAGCGGGGGAATACACTTGACTGTCAACAAAACAGGAAGACAGTTTCCTTGCCCCTGATGTTATTATCTTTCATAGAAGACCGAAGCAATAAAACGAAAAATGTCTTTATGATTCAATTCACGCGTTATATTCTGTTAACTGCCTGTCCTCGATATGCAATAACAAAAAGTCACGGCTGGTCTTGTGAGTTGTTCATGTTGTCAGCTGATATATCACGTGAGCAGTATAGCCTACTAATAGGCTACAGGTCGACATATTATTGTTGGCCTATCAATTAAGCAAATTTTCTCTCATCCAGCGTGACCGTGTTTACCGTAGGCTTGTTGATTTAATTCATTTAATTGTATTGACAATAACATTGAACGGTCTACCGGTCCACTACTAATGCCCAAAAACATATTTTACAATATTTGTATTACCAAAAACATATTTGCCATTATTATTATTGTTGTTGTTGTTGTTGTTGTTGTTGTTGTTGTTGTTGCTGCTGCTGTTGTTGTTGTTATAACTACTACTACTACTACTAATAATAATAATAGGCTACTACTAGCCTACCTACAACACAGTTGTGATTGCAATTTTTGATATGGTCAAGGGACAGCCTATTTGTTCATAGCCCTATGACCTACCAGCTAATTATTGTCACACACACATGATCTACACTGGGATGTCACACTCTGCAAATATTTTTATTCTAGAGAACTGCTTTTTAAAGCAACATCATTTTTTTACTTTCTCCAAGCAACTGGCTAGAAGCAAGCCAGTCATTTCACATAACTTAAAAGAGGAACAACAAGAAATAAACACCAACATCAAGGGAAGGGAAGCAATCCTGGAGGTTGTGCAGACTTTCTCATGAGGAAGTAAGAGGTGTGACTTACAGTATGTGCTACAGTAACTTTGAAAAAAAAAATGTAGGCTAGGCCTATTGTCAAAAGTTGGCCAAATTTGCCAGACCGTGTTGCCAAAAAGTCTAATGTCGAGATCATGCAGCAAAATGCAATATCTTGAGTATCTTTGCTTGCTTTATTGAATTGCTGTATCTTTGCTTGCTTTATTGAATTGCTGTATCTTTTCTTGCTTTATGGAAAGCTAGCTACTCTGTCATTTTGCAGTCGCCTATACCAGCTATTGTATGCAATACTGTAAAATTGCCGTTTGTACCACAGCATTTTTTCATAATCGTTCAATGTGCGTTACTCCCCCACAGTAGGCGGCAGTAGGCACACCGAATGCTGTCTTCTGTAACAGCATTGAAAAAATCGAGTAGGCGTGGCTACCTCAAACATGGCGACCCGCTTGTGAAAGTCACGAGCCAAGCCTAGGCTACTCATACTAAAAGAATTATCGTTTACTTTTCGTAAGTATTTAGTGGTGTTGTGCAATACGACTATAAAAGTGAGCCCACCGAAATCTAAATGGATCACGTACAGCAGCTACGAAATGTAAGTTAAGCTAACAACATAGAACAACTGTAATGAATTGTTAAATTGAACATTTAGTTACAGTTTTAACGAAATGTAACGTTATTCTTTTCAGTTAAAAGATTTTCTGTTGGTTTACAATCGGATGACAGAAGTCTGCTTTCAGCGATGCACAACCAACTTCAACTACAGAGCTTTGACTATGGACGAGGTAACGTTAAGAAATCTCTGTAACGTTAGATCTATAGGTCGACGTTAGTCATCATGCATGTATTCTCTCTCTTCAGTCGTCAATAGCGAGATGGTTTTATCAGTAGTAGTAGATGGTGCAGGCAGCTTGTTTATTAATGGACAATTTTGTATTATTATTCTCATGGACATTCTATATTATACTTCTATTCACCTGCTGACCTGTATATTTCCCTGGGGCACCATTCTATAGGAGCGCTGTGTTGACAGCTGTGCAGGTAAACTCATCCGCTCCAACCACCGCCTGATGGGCACCTACGTGCAGCTGATGCCTAAGATGGTGCAGCGGCGGATGGATGAGCTGGAGAGCAAGGCTGCTGAGCTGGCCAGTTCCGAGGCGCAAGCTAACAACGCAGGAATAGAGCAGGCAGTAGTGCCGACTGTGCCAGATTCAGCAGCCGCAGATGTGCCCATTGGCAACATGTCTCCAGACGTGGCAGCACCCATCAGTGTTCTTACCCAGCCACCACCAGCACTCGTCCCAGAAGCCACAAGAACAGTCCCGGACCCATCCAGTGCACCTGCAGCAGACATGCCCGTGATGAATGGACCGTCCTTAACCAATGGTGCTGGCAGTGGTGCACCACTCTTGGGTCCCCCACAAGCCGTGCCAGAAGTTTCAGGTGCAGTGGGCCTAGTCCCGGGTACATCCGAAAGCCTTGGCATATTCCCAGAAACAAAGGCAGCAGTGCCTGTAGTAGTTGAAGGACCAAGTACACCTATGTCCATACCATCAGTGACTGACATCTCCCAGGGGTCTTTTCTAAGTGCTTCTGGGGAACAGGCGATCTCCTCAACCTTAGAGCTGCCATCAACAGCTCCACCAACCCTGTCTGTTACTGCACCATCAATAGAGTCCAATGTCTTGGTGTCAGATATGACAAAGGCCACAATAGATGCCACTGCACCTGCTCTAGTTCCTGCACTCAAGCCTGGTCATCTGACCAGTGGGGTCCCCGAAACATCTAGTGCAACCAGCCCTTCAGCAGGGCCCCAGTCCTCATCTTGACTTATTCAGACTGATCTCTCTGGCTGAGGTGCTGTCAAAATGATTATCAGTTATGCAAATTATGTAATGGGAATATAAAAAAATATTCAAGTATGGGTATGGTAAATGTATGTGATGAATTATGACCATTTTGTTAATAAAAAACATTGAGAATATCAGAATGGTAATAATATTGTTGAAAAGGAAATTAAAGTAATAGACAGTGAAACAAAATCAGTGGATGTAATAGAGGTTGATAGAGAAATGATGGGTGTTGCAGCATTAACGAGAATAAAAAATAACTGAATTATTTTTCTGTGTGACATACTCACTTAAATCAACACACACTGACTTAAATCAACATAGTGTAACGTTTAAAAAATTAATCTCATTTGATATTCTTTGCAATGCAGACATGGATAGGCCTAGGCAGAGTGGAGTAAGTATAGGAAGTTGTTTGCCATGTACTTGTATTTTGCAGTCAGACAGGTTGAATTTGTTGGCCATATTCTCATATTTCAATGCAATACTCAAACAGTGATTGCATACAGGCGCACTAACACTCTTCAGGCTTATGACATTATGGCATTAACTCATTTCATATCAGGTGATCCATCTCTATGCTGCCCGCTCTCAAACACTGACAGTTTTGTTGTGTGTTCTAAGCTAAATTAGGTACCTTGACAAAGTTGACATGTTGAACATGGAGACCCTCTGTGCTTACGGTATCATGTGAACTACTGATAAGGTGCTGCTTTTGCTCATGTGACCAGTTAGTGGACTGCAATGGTCGTAACTGCAACAGCTGGTATAGAAATTAGTTTTTCCCAAGTTCTCATTTTAACGCAACAGTTTCAAAATCATTTTGCTCATGCATGCCCATAGTAACTCAGGTACAATATACCTCCAAATATACACTGATGTCACTGCCAGTGTTCACCTTTCTGTCCTATGAGTGATGGTCACATGAGTGACATTTATCTATAAGTAGTATCTGTAAGTATCTGTAAACCATGACAGCATGCTACTTACTAGGAAATTATACTAGAGCACAATTTACTAAGCAGGCCCAAAGGCCACCTGAACACCTGTACACATTAATATCATCAGCTATATTTCATTTCCCTTTCAGACAAAACAATAATATTGTATAATAGAGTATAAACTGCATAACTGTTCAGTGCAATGGGAGCATGCAGGGATATAATCTGCCTGCAGATGGCGCAGTAGTGTAGGGGGAGTCAGATAAAGGAGTCTTACCTGTCCAAAACTACAGACTTCCTTGAGCAGCATGCTCTCGAACAGGCCTTGAGTTGTCATGATACTGTATATTCATCATCTGATATATAATTAATGGAATTGCTCTATTTTAATTAATGATGTGCCCTTGTTGTCAATGTTACTGGTAAATACATAGTCCACAAACAGATTTCTTTCAACCGACCTTGCAAAGCATTCTTTTACAGCAATTCTTAGATGATGCCAAAGATGTCTCTTGTAGCTGCCTCAAATGTGACAGCAGTTGTTACTGTGTGTGTGTATATATATATATATATACACACACACACATATATATGTGTGTGTGTGTGTGTGTGTAAATTAACTGAACAATCCTTTGACCACGTTAGATATTTAGAAGGAAGAGAAAGCAAGCATTTTGTTTTTTAACACCACCTATAGGAGCTGCATGAAAAGAAAGACATCACGGTGAAACAGTAGTCTTTTTCTTATTTCCTATTCCTAAGACCCCAAGTGAAATTTTTATAATCATACACATTTATTATTTATCTTCATACAAGTTTTTTCAAATTGAAGTGGGCAGGGGTCAATTTGTTTTTATGATAACTTAATAGAAGTTAGGAAGTATTATTATTAAAGCTCTTTGACAGGATTGCTCCTGTCACGGCTATTTGGGAAATGTAGAATCACCTCTGCCTGCTTCAAAATGCTTCAGAATTACATATTATTTATTATTATTTAATTACTTGCAAAATCAAGGGCAGATAAAACCAATAGAAATTTCAAACAAACAGAATGTACATTCACAAGTATAAAATAATTTATTGCCTACTCAAGTACAGTGTAGAAAGTGATTTTCCTTTCCTCCGTCTCTCTTACCACTCCTCAGTCTGGCCCTCTGGGTTTCCCAGTTCCTGGTTCCTCTCCCGCTCCCGCCCCCGCTCCCTCTCCAGCTCTCTCTCGTGGGCCTCCTCTGCAATCTGCTGGCTGTTGAGGTAGATGCTGTGGCGGGACACCAGGAGGCTGCTGCTTCTGGAAGGCAGAGGGACCTCCTCCTCTCCTTCCTCCACGTCCAGGCAGCCCTGCGCTTCAGCCTGCGTCTGGCCCGTGCGTGGCAGTGTGGTCTGGTTCAGGCTTGGCTTGTACTTGCGCTTCTTTTGGTGCTTCTTGGCATTTCTCAGGTCCAGAGAAGCATAGGACACATCTGCATGCTGGATTTAAATTCATAATGGACACTTTTTTGAGGAACAAGATATCTTTAGTTATCTCTCACACGCATTGTTATGTCGATGGTCAACAGGCCTATGAACAGATATGTAATTTCTCTTCAAGCAATAGTTGCAAAACTTTGCCATCACGTCAAGGCTACAGAACAAGATGTAAAATAAAGATTTCATGTGACACAGATGGGCAGCAAGATGTTCAAAGTCAGGCAATGACCAATGTGTCGTTAAAAAATAGAAGAGCATAGGAAACCTAGCAAGGTCGAAAGGCAAAAATAAAAACTGAGTTTCTATCCATAAGGGATAGCATTAGTTGCTATTTTAGCATTCACTGTGCTACAAATACACTCTGTTTCCTTTTCCCATTTGATTGCACTCAGTGTGGTCTCATTAAACAGGGCTATGAATTGATTAGTCAAAATATACAGTGATATGTGCGAAGACTGACCTGACTTACAGATGCTGGTGCATAGGAGCTTGCAGGTTTTCCAACTGTTTGCTCATAATACTTTTAGCTCATCAGATAAGCTACCAACAAATACCAACAATTTTCTGGAACTCTTTGCAAGTGCATTAAAGAAAAACATCTCAACAGAAAGAATGGTAGTTGCTCTTTTATAGTGAATGGTAAACTGTTTTTGACACATAGCTAAAAATAGCTGTATCTTCTCTTCTTATATATTTTATCCGTTTGGTGAAAATGTAAAATAGTAATATAAATAATACTGTAGGCTACACGTGCAGTTCTCTTTTGAGAGGAAAACAACTGATATATTTACATTGTTCTTTATAGTCTTTTTTCTCAGCCAAATTATAGCATCCATGTTACTATGTGTTCACTGCGTGATGTGTGTATTTCACTGATTTACGATAGTGGATAAATTCATAGACCAAATTTCTGGGGTCAAAGGAGTAAAATATGTATAAACTGTACTACATATTATTTTATTATTTTGTATAACATTGGTTATACAATTATATCGGTTAATAATTATGTATTGAATATTGTGTATCCTAATTAATGTCAGTGAAATTATCATATACTTAACTACTGTACTGATTCAAATTTTTCAGAGCACAGTACTTTTGGAGTTTTTAGCCTATGATCTATTAAATATGAACCTACCCTTTGAGCTGGTGTAGGGTGACGGCCAGACATCGGCTCATAGCACATCATGTTTGCTGCCTCTGACTCTGGCGTACACGCAGGGACGGGAGTACAGAATGGAGGTCAAAAGTCATTTCAATTACTTTTATGCATGGTCAACTATTTATACATTAACAAACTATTTACAATACTATTTACAGCCACAAGTCTAACCCTTGGGCCATCATAGATAGAGTAAAGTTCATGATAATAGGAGTTAGTAAGTATTATTAGTAGTGTTATTATTATATTTTAATATACCAATGTACCCTATTTATTTAATCTGTAATTTTGCATACTGCTATTACTGACATTACTGCTACTACCATTATGACTACTACTACTAGTAGTAATAACAATAATAATAATATATATATTATTTTCACATCTCACCTCCTCCATCTGAGCCTATATTTCCATATATTGGATTGTCCTGCTGTTGTGCTTCCTCCTCAAACCTGAAACTATATTAGGGAATATTACGATTGAAACCACACAAGGTATCACAAGCATAGCCATGGTTGTACTTGCTTAAACATCTACACTGTTGCTATCGACTCAGCATATAATGGAATCTCACCTGTGCTCATTGGGCCCAGAGTAGTTCTGTAGGTACTCCTCATCATCTGATTAAAAAAAAGAAGATATTTTGTCAAACATAGATCAGCATTGCAAGCTCTTGCTTGGAAATAAAATGAAATAGTAATTTAATTGTTTAAAAACATGTGAAGCATTTGGCAAAGTATTCAACTATTAATATGATATGTCTTGTGTAAGACAGCACAAAGCACAAGTGCCTAAAACTTAAAACCTTAAAAACAAAACTTAAAACGTGTAATTTGGTGTTTGCTACTACTAACCTTTTGACTTTTGGTCTCTGCGTCTCAGTGAATACAAGAGCACATTTAAAGAGCCAGAAATCATCAAGGCCAGTGCGGTCAGAGCCAGGCCTATATAGGCTTGACTGCAGTCTGAAATGAGGTTAAATATTTATATATATATATATAATGTTTCACATTTTAAAATAACTTTTCATATATATTTATAAAGCAGGATGCATTATCAATTTTAGAACAATAGTGCAATACCGAACATTTCACTTTGATGTAAGGATCCAGAGCATATATCTACCGGTGATAGAAAGACAAATTCTGGCGTATGCATCTAGTTAATTAATGTAAACTTATGTTACAATTGAGAGTTGTGTACGTAGGTTTCTCCTTTACATTTTTTTTTTATTTTGTCAATTTCAAATGCTCATTAATTGCAAAGCAGGCTAAGTATCATTCAATAAAATTTAGCGAGACATGAAATATGAATCTTCAGAAGAAGTAAACAACTTATTTCCATTTAATGGAGCAAAATAGAAAATAACATAGCAATTGGCAAAAACACAGTGATAATGGTTTGTTTAGAAGCTATGAAAATGTCTCTCACCACCCATTATGAACCTAGAAGCAGTTGTGGACACGTGGCTCCATCTGGCCTCTTCGATCAGGGCATAGTGTTATCACTGCTGTTTCATTGCAGGGTTGTTTTTGTAAACCTAGGTGCTATTTTTACCCTGAGACAGTCTTTTTCAGTTACAAACAGGAAATGGGTTTGCTACTTTGTTTCTATGCAACCCTTGGTTATGAGGAGAGTGTATGAGGATTCTTGAGAGTGTGAGGCTAAAGATAAGAGATTGCATTTCGACGTGTAAAACATCAACAGAATCATTACTATCGCCACTAATAACTGATGCAATGGAACAGATACTCTGGCCCACAATAGGAGGGATATCATTGACTGTTCAGAAAGTGTCTTGAATACTTCCATGAATCACTATAAAGTTATTTATGCACTGAAACATATTTCTGTTGTTGTTGTTTTTTTTGTGCAAATTAGCTTATTCCCAGAGGAAAAGCTAGCTAAAAATAGGACCTAGAAAGACAGAAACAAAAAAAACATGTATGCAATTAATTAGGTCAGTGATGTTTTATTTAGACACTGCCGTCAACTGTTAACCAGCTACAGTGACAGACAAAGTAAGACTCCGAATGACTGTTTTATTTTTACTATTCTGTATGCATACTGTTCTCAGATCTCATATCTGTCAGGCGTTAATATTTATCAGCAGAAAAGGGTCATTTTATGAACAATTCATGCATTCATCTAATTTCTTTATATTGCATCTGCCAGTACTCAAGAGTTTTTTCCTTTGCTCAAGACAGAATGGGGAACAAAATTAATAAAATTTTGAGATTCTGCAATAAAAAGATAAGTTGCGCAAATAAAGCAGTGGAAAAACATTCTGTGTTGTGACAACCCAATCTTCTGAAGACAGTTTGGACAAAATGCTGTTTCGGCGGATCACTGTACGCTTGAGCATAAACAGCAGTGTTCTGCTTATAGCACATGGGCTTGTGACACTTTCTCAAGCAATCTCACAGTCATGTCAATGGCTGAGGCTGTGGTCTTGTGCAGTCCATTCTGTATTCTGTTTTGTTCAAGAAGCCACTCACAGCCCCTTTGAATAAAATGCACAATACACAACACATAGACATAACAAAGCAATAATAGAAGTCTAGTTCACTTAAATTATACAGTATATTCTAGACTTGAAGAATGATCCATTCCAAATGTAACCAGCATTCCCTGTACATACATTAACATTCACATAACTCTTTTTGTAATTGTTATGATTGATAATTGTATGAATTAAAATGAAAATTAAGTCTTTACTATCCACAAATACACTTCAGGGAACAATTTAACTCACAGATGAATGGTTATTTAAGTTTGAGTGATAGGGAGCACACAAAGATGTCCATAATACTATCTCTGCTGTTTGTAATAGCCAATGGGAGGAAATGGAGAAATTTGTCAAATTCTGACTTCAGCTGCAAATCCACGACCTCAAAGTCATCTTAGCTCGCCTTCTACATGGATCCTGAGTCCTGTTTGTTTGAATGAACTATTTATGTACAGTGGCTAAATGGCAATGGCTATTTATTTTGTTTTCTTCTTTCCCTTTATCCATCTTCTCTTCAATGCAATTTCACTGCATGTTTTGCGTTAGTGACTCATGTATGTGACAAATAAACTCCTTGAATCCTTGAATCCTTGAATTCGATAAGGTTAAGTTCCAATTCCATTCAATTAAATGTATACAGTTTAATAGCCTTGTCATGGCACTTCATAGCAAAGGGCAACAGGAGCTAGAAAAGAAACAGCTCCTAACTGCCAATAGGTTCATGCAGAGGATTGCAATCAGCATTAAGGGTACAGAAGCAATTAATTATCATGGTGTCAACTGAGCATCATAATAATACCTAGATACAGTCCCACAGCTTTGAAGGGCAGTTATACCCTAGATTTTCAAAGGTTCTGGATAGTGTAGTGGCAGCCTTACATGACGATAAAGTCAAAGAGTGAGATAAATCATAGAGGTGACATCTCGAGGTTCTAATTGGTGCCATAGAAAAGGGGTCAGTTGCAGGGCAAACTGGATGGAGTTGGTGAAGTGGTCAGGCGGTGAGAGACAGGGATGACACCTCAGGAAAGGTTGTTGTTGCATGGATGGACAGAGGAAGCAAGAGAGTCACAAATGAGACGTGATTGACATTTCAGTGATCACGTGTGTTACACTGTATGTTCATATATGCACATAGATGCATAAGATAGGAGAGAGAGAGAGAGAGAGAGAGAGAGAGAGAGAGAGAGAGAGAGAG
>JAGFZM010001645.1:39216-59091 GCA_017657215.1 Limnothrissa miodon
GAGAGAGAGAGAGAGAGAGAGAGAGAGAGAGAGAGAGAGAGAGAGAGCAAGATGTAGATGAGTTGTACAGCATGACACATGACACAAGGTTTTGTGGTGGCACTAAGCTGTAGTAGCATAACTAAGGTAAGGTGTATTACAAGCCATTACTGTATTGATGGTCAGTGGCCCTCATGCCTTATAGCCCGGGAGCTTGTATGGACAGCAGGAAGAACAGCAAGGTCTCATTCTTAGCTTGCGCTGTATACTGTAGCAGGAGGTTGGGGACAAATGAGACACTTACCCTATAGGGTCATTTGAAAAGGTTGCAAATACCAGGGTTAAGGTTGCCATGGACCGTTTTGAGCCCAACTAGAATTCCGCACTAGCTTCGGAGAACCTGGAAAGGAAAGAGAGGAATATCATATAGCAGGACACCTTTAAATAGTATCAGTGCTCAGAAGTTATGATCCAACAAACTAAACAAATTTCAGTTCAATAACTCATAAAATGCATCATCTACAATGTATTTGCTGTGAGAACAACCTATTGTTGTGTCTGAATTTGACTCTCAGGAGTCACCTCTTTTTTCTGATACAGATTTTCCATTTCCGACCACTAGAACAAGAACAGGATGTGTCCCTCTTGTCTCTGTTGTCTATACGAACAACACACACGAACACACACTCTCACTCTCTCTCTCTCTCTGACACACACACACTCTCATTCTCTTTCTGACACACACACTCCCAATGTGTATGTTGGGTGTGCATATTATGTGATGTTAGGTCTGTGTGTGAATGTATGTGTGAATATTTGAATACTTGCACAGATGTACGTGCCTCTTTGTTTGTGTGTAGATAGTATGAGTATGTGCACGTGTGCTTGTACAGAGAGAGAGAGAGAGAGAGAGAGAGAGAGAGAGAGAGAGAGAGAGAAAGAAAACCAGTAGTTAAACAGAAGAAAATGAGCAGGCTTGCCAGCTTATATAACCCAGGCAAACCATCCACTGCACTGCATATTCTGTGTGCCCTGTACTCTATAGATGGTGGCACAGGTGGTAGAGGAGCCGCTCGGTGACCGCAAGGTTGCAGGTTTGAGCCCCACTCTACCTGACACCATCGAAGTGTCCTTGAGCAAGACACTGAACCCCAAATTGTTCCTGGTGTCAGGCTGGAGCCTTACATGGTAATCCCCTCCACTGGTGTGTGGCTGTGTGTGAATGGGTGTGTGATTGGGTGAATGTCATTGCAGGCGGCGCGTAGAGAAGCAGCTCCTGACCGTGCGCATCACTGTGGGATAGCTAGAAACGTAATTTCGATTCCTCTGTATGTCCAGTATATGTAGAGAAATTGACAATAAAAAAGTGACTTGACTTAACTGACTTAACCCTGCCATGCAAGATGGAAATATAAATATGTATGTGGACAAGCATGCACAGCTTTTTACCCTTGTTTGTACAACTAACATACAAACCAAACATCAAGCGTCTTTCTAAATGTCTCACTGCTTTGTGTGAGCAAACCCACCTAAAGAAACATCTATACAAATTTTTTCATGCTAAGCCTTTTAAATGAGCCTGTAAATGACACTCTAGCAGTGCTCCTGGGTCACTTTCAGACGCACAAATTTATATACACTTATTATTATTATTGAGCCTCAAAGAACAATTTCTGATAGTCAAAAAACATGTTCTATGACTCCTTTAAAGTTCACTGTGAAACCACCACATTAATAGTCATGACATGAAGTCGTCTACAGTAGGGCAGGCGAGTATAACAGTGACCTGCATGTGTGACTGTCCCAAATGAACAACTGACACAATTGACTTATCCAGCAGACCAGCTATGTTTTGTGAAGGTCTGTTTTCTTTGACCACAACCTGAAGGAACACACCAGTTATCTTGTAATTTTTTTTGTCTTGTGGGTGTTACGACTGTCCTGTGCGGTCTGGCTGGGTCTGAGAGCAAGGCTTTGAACTGTCTTAAACCAACTGTTACCTGAAATATAAAAAAAAAAACAGGCCAGACAACCGCAAAAAAGACCATGCATCTACAGCCTGTCCTCGAAGAAGATCTGATAATCGACCTGATCACATTTACAACATATGATGAGTCATGATACACCGATATGGAAAATATCAGAGAGAACACCTGGAAGAGAATTAACGGGAATTCTCCTCAAAGCTGTTTTTAAAGCTGAGACTTTTACCATTAAAGGTATGACCTCCCACCCCCACATGCATACAGTACACAGCACACCACATCCTTTAAATGTGCTAGAGCTGTATATGCCTATTGAGATCTGAATAGTGCTGAGTACCCTATACGAGTGCTGTATCCCACTGCCCCCTAGAGGCACGATTATTGTACTGCACCAACCAATATGCTTTATAAAAATGATGAAGAATAATGCTGTCACTGTGTTGAAGATGCGTACACAATCACGCTGTAGATGAATACAACAACCATATGATGATTGTTGCTCATAGCAAGCATGAGGCGGTCAAGCACAGTCATTGAGAAATAACCCGAGAACTAAACAGAGTTCACAGTTACACCAAGATCAATTTAATCCGGAAATGGTCAAACTTTGCATCATACCTAATAGCTTACATTTAGTCCAAGTACTTTTTAAAGTGTATTAGTTTTCTATATTCCTTTGGTAGCATTGGGTATTAGTTTTCTATATTCCTTTGATAGCATTGGGTATTAGTTTTCTATATTCCTTTGATGGCATTGGGATAGTTTTTTGAGGTTGGCCTGTTCAGAACACTTACATTCTGGATGGTGGTGGACAATCGGTGCTTCACATGATTATATGGGCTACGCCTAAAGTGACTGGTAGTTGATAAAATAATTGGAAGATAAAACACTTAGGCCTCGGGTACAGCAAGTCTATTGCAAAAAGTCAAACTCATAAAACATTCACCCTTTAAGAAGCTCCATTTTAAATTACAGTAGGTTTATTGAACTATGTGACGAGTGAAGGAGAGCAAGGAGTGTTTGTATTAGTGAAAGAGAGAAAAAAAAGTAGTCTTTCCTATGCCAAATCTAAGTTTTCTGCATTAAGTGAACCTACTACATTGCATATAGCCTAATATATATAGACATGTAAATGTTTTATCTTCATTCCAAATGCTACCATGTTGCACTTTTTTTTTTTTTTTAACAAGTAGACAGGAACAAAGTACATGACATAAAAATAAGAGTTCTTTGACACTAACAAAGAACTAACAAAAGGCTAGACAGTACCGCCTAAATGTTCACAGAGTGTGATAAGAGAGTGTGTAGGGGATATTGGGCGGGTGTGGAGGGAAATGTATGTGTGTCGGAAATGGAGGGTTAGTGGGTGGGCTGGGGGTTGGGAGGAGCTATAAGGAGTTGAGTTCAGTGTGTCGTGAGTGTCAGTGTGTGTGATTGAGAGAGACTTGTGCAATGTTGGATTAATGTTGGGGCAAGGAGACAGAGGCTAGAAGGGGGTGTTAGGGGAGAGAAGTTAATCAGCCCCCCCCCCCCCCCCATTCTTGGCAATCGACCTGCCCTCGGCTAATGCAGTTGAGGGGACAGAGGAGTGTATCTGTGTAAAGCAGGGCCCACATAGTCTACAGACACCCCAGACCCCGGACTCCGATGGCAACCCCTCACACCTCCACACAACACACCAAACTTATCCTATGTGTGCATGGATGTGTCAACATTATGTTCCCTCTTTGATGTGCATTGCATTAAAAGAAGTGGGCAGATTTTCCCCTGCGAAATTTGACTTACTAAATATTTACCCGATTTGTTGCTGTGGGAGAAACCGTCTTGCCTCAATCTATGGATCAAAAATTGTGTGTGTCTGTTGAGTATTTCATTAAGTTTAAATTTATACTTTCTGAGTTCATTCTGTGTATCCTCTGATGAGTTGCTTGTGTTACTCTTCCAGTTGTTTAATTTTGTGATTAAGTTCTGCTTCTTGTTCTTATTCTCTCTTTTTTGTATGCTGAGAATGAAATGATTTTCCCTCTAAGCACTGCTTTTACAGTTTCCCACAGAAGGGAGGGAGAGGTTTCAGGGGAATCTTTCATTTCTAGAAAGCATGTCCACCCTCTCCTAACAAAACTGTTACATTTTGAGTCCATCTGTTAAATGATTTATGTGTGGTGGTTTGCTTCCATTTCATTTTTACAAGGGCATGATCGCTAAAGACAAAGGGGTGTATTATTGATTCAGAAATATTTGGCATGATAGAGTTGCTAGTTAGATGTTGCATGTTGCACTTTTAAACATTTGTGTTACATAGTTTAATCTGTTTTAACATTTAGTTTGCAGCCTATATGAAATCCATTTGCCTGAATGCCTTTACCATGCATGTGATTTATTGTCGGCTGATAAAAAGTCTTCTGTTGCAGAGTTGATCTCCTTTTCCCCCCTTTTCCAAACTCCTCCACACATACACTGACAAGTTTGAACTAGGCTCTTCTTGGAGGAGACTGACTTTTTTCACACATAAACCCATTTCACCTCAAATTTATTTTTTAGACCTGAAAAAAAAATGTAGTTAAGCTACCAGTTACTCCACATCAGATGAAGCTTCACTACACCAAAGCTACATGAAGAGGTACTTTTTAATGTACAAAAAGGCATATAATAATACATGATCCAACCTTCTTCTTAGATTCTATTATTAATTAAACTAACAGCTCTCTCAATGGCTATACAATAGTAACTGATTAGTATAGCTGGGTTAAAAAAAAAGATTCACCAATCAACCTTTCAATTCAATATTGATTCTTTTGTAGAGTGTTTCAGGATTCTGACACATGGGGCTGGTGAACCATGGTTGCCATGTAGCCTTACTAAGCTCACCGCATAGGAGATATTTAAGTGTCTCGACCCCCTTCAGCTTCATCACACAAACCAGAATAAATGAACTCAGATTGTGGAATGGTGTGTACAGTATGTACAGACAACAGTATGTACTGTTAGGTGGTAGACATGCATCAATAAACAGCAGTCATTTTACAGTATGTACTGTTAGGTGGTAGACATGCATCAATAAACAGCAGTCATTTTACAGTATGTACTGTTAGGTGGTACATCTAGTTCATGGACTGATTAAGTACATCTATTAATGATTTCAAACAATTTAAATATACCTATTACTAAATAAATAATAAACCTAAAATAAATAATACACCTATTACTGCTAAAGATTTTCTAAACAAAAAAGCTTTCTTGCTCATGGTGTCCAGTGACAGAATAAGAGTCAAGATATAAGATAAGCTGTAAACTGAAGTTGACCACCATAGCCCCAAAATATAATGAAGCAAATGCAGCAGTTAATTGTGGTTGACCCTGTATCAGTTCAGTCCAATCGGAAACCAGACACAAGAAAACATTTCATAATTCATAGAAAAGGCCTTCATCAACCTCTGCTGGATTAGTCAGGCTCAGCGGTAGAAGAGCAGCACTGCAGCTTCAGTGACCTTTCTGGATGCACTCCACCCTCTTCCTGTGCCATACCCATCCCAGTCAAAGGATGCAAAATCACCACACTGACGAGGGGCGCCTTCAGGAAAATGGCCCCCACCTCCAATGCAATACTGGCAGAACAAAGTAAAGTAGATGGAAAGAATATTTTTCAATGAAACTCATTATGCTGCACATCCTGCAGTTCCCTGGCTGATGCACATATCAATTTCCACTTCATTTGGTTTCCCTAGGACAGGAAACCAATAAAAACCAGGATTTAATCTCAGTTCTACAGAATATACCCAGGTTACTTGTTTAGGTCTTACAATATTAGCTGTTGTCTATGTTTAGTAATTAAAAGTTTGTGTTTAGATTTGTAGTCTGTGTTAAGCCCTGTAGTCTGTGTTAGTTTGTACTTTTGTACAAACTAACTTTTTAACTAAAGATGATAATTGCTTACTTGTTTTATTACAGGATATATTAGAAGAATTGAATGCTGTATTGTTTGCTTTCCCCATAAGTAGCTGATTATACTCTAACATTAGTTCTTGAAGTCTTTATTAATGGCACTATTCTTATGCCGGTTTTCCATCTGGTTTATGGCTATTTCTAATTCATGCGTTAATTGCGTTAATCCAAACTCATTTTTTCTGGGAGGAAAGGGAAATGATTATCCTTAAAGGCATCCCAAATGATATGGACTGGTGGATTGTTAGGATTAGATTGCGTTACTCGTGTCACTTGTAATGCCAGTGTTAGTTGTGCTGTGTGCTTGGTCTGTGTAGGCTTTGTTCTCTGTTTGCTCATACAGTTTGTTACCCATTTCTGAATACTGAATACAAAAAACACACATAATTTTGACTTTTTATCTCATAATTATGACTTTCATCTCAATTTTGACTGATCTCAATTATGACTTTGTATTTCATCATTTTGACTTTTTTATCTCAAAACTGACTGGGTCCTCCTGCTAAATCCTGACAATCTGTCTATTAAGTGTAATACTTTAGTATATTTTGCTCACTAATGTTTAGCTTTTTCATTTTTATGATTTATAATTACAATTACTTGCGATTTATAATAATAATTATGAATGTTTATATTTACATGTTCTGTGTTGCATCCAGTGGGTTTGACTCCAGAACACAAGGCCATGGCAGCTCTCTCATTGTTGAACACTCGGAAGGTGATGTAGCCGGGATGGAATTCCTCTGTGAATGAAGAACAACTTCAGTCTCAGTTTATTTACATTTACTTAGTATTTTTATATTGTTACTTTTGTAATAACAATAGCATACTTTGAGAATTTGGCCCGTAAAGGTTTTTGGTAGTCTGAGCATTTCCATAATCATACACAACTGGAATAGATGGTCCATTATCAGTCCTGCACACTCCAGTGTTGTACCTCACAGGGAAGCGCTGTAAATTGTGACAAGACTGTAAGTTGAAGCTCTGTCCATAACGCATTGTTCATACAGTAGGCCTAGGTTATGTGATCCATAACTTATAGTTATGATGCTCCATGTACCTGGTAGAGTTGGTAGAGGTTTCCTCCATAGAGTGTGAGAAATCTTGTGTTTGTGTGGTATCGTAGGATGGAAGCCAGTCCCCAGCGGATTAGTGGAACGTTATTACGTATGTGCCAAACAGACACATCTTCCCCTACGATATCATAATAGCCAGGATTCTGTGATGGAAGCAGAGTTAGGGGGTACGGCATTATTCAGTGTTGTACTGAAACCCCATTACGCTACATTTCATTCCACATTCTAGTGTGTGTGTGTATATATATAATTTCTTAAGATTAATCTCACTGGAATCTTGAAATTAATCTGGATTAAAATGGCTCATGAATTCTGACAGAGGAATTCAGAATATGGGTACTAAATAATGACTAAAAGTAAAGTCTTCAGCCAGTCTCAAGACAAAGGCTAATTCCATTAGAATAAACCAGTGCTTCTCAATTATTTTCAGTTAGGCCCCCCTAAGGGAGAAAAAAACATTTTGCACTCCAACAAAGCGGGATGATTGTTGGCAATATTCAGAATGTAAAAAAC
Organism: Limnothrissa miodon; assembly: GCA_017657215.1. Taxonomy (NCBI): domain Eukaryota; kingdom Metazoa; phylum Chordata; class Actinopteri; order Clupeiformes; family Clupeidae; genus Limnothrissa; species Limnothrissa miodon. The sequence continues at coordinate 46,712 of JAGFZM010001645.1, forward strand.
GGCTTTCAGCGTGATTGGGGTGTGATGCCTTGATTCGCGTGTGACGCCTTCATTTATTTGCCATCATGCTGTCTGTTGCCAACATTTCTAGACACAGTAAACACACCACGGTCTTTCCTCGTCTCCCACCGTCGTCACAGTGAGGCCAAGTGCTACATAACCTTTGTCATATTTTCTTGTCTTAGCTTTCGGGGGACGTTTGCTTGAGTCACTATCTCTGTCTCTGTTCACTATTTTTCATATCCCTTGCTCTGTGCAATGTGGGCACATAACGCTGCAATAACATCTGTCCGTTGCAGAGATAAAACTTACTGTGTCCATTGCAGAAACTTGGCAAGTGGAATTTGTTGGAGTTGGTAACCATCATCAATCCCCTCTACTATTTCCTGCAGCTGAAACTAAAGTGGCGTCCGCAAATAAATATGTGAATAAACTCATATTGATATATATAATAAAATGTTAAATATTGGTAGGGACTATTTTGTCTTTCCAAAATATTGGTTGTGACTTGTCCCTACGGTCCCTACGCAACCCTAAGCCCTTGATTCGCTATCTTCATAACCTCGTTGCCACTGTATGTGAGGGAATTATTGCACACGGTGAGTGTCGTTAGTTACCTTACACTACAGACATGCCCAGAACAAGCTCGTTCTATGCCCAGAGAGATACTGTAAGTACACTAATGTATGGTCCCAGATCTTTTATATCAACCACTACACTTCATAAAATCAAGTCTGGCGCAAGCTGTAAGTGCCGTGGATTCCCACAATGCTTTGCGGGAATAAGAAACGATGACAACACACTGGCAATCTCCATATTCTCCATATTTTCATGATGACAACATGATGACTTTCTTTTTTCCAGTATTCATAGAAATGTACTCTAGTAAAACTTTTGAGACTACTTCACATATGAATGGTGCAGTTAACAGTGTACTATGGAGCGAAGACATGTAGGCTAAAATTTCAACAAAAACTAGCAAAACTAAAACGCTAGACTAAAATTATATTTTATATTTATTCACCACTAGATAGCCTTAGTGAGCTTTCAAATCTTATATGAGGCTTCAAAAAATTAACCAAACACATTTGCTGAAAACCTTCAAGGCATCAGCAAAGCCTCATCTTGTCATTGCCTATACTGCTATCAGGTGTGTAAAACATAATCAAAAAGTTATTAGGCCTACTATTCCGGACCTTGGTCAACACTGTTAATTTTAAACTGTCCGTCTGATTGGAATACATATAAACTAGTAGCAAACATTTTCTTTTTAAGTAATCATAAAGTCATGGATCTATACAATTTAGGCCTACTTGCTTTTTTCAGTGGTACTTTTAAATAGGCCTATGAAGTAGTACCTTGTAGTCATCAGAAGTTGCTCCTTCGGGAGTCCCAAAGGTTACAGTGTTGGCCCATGTGCCTTCACCACCAGGCCGGTGAGGATTGCTTCCCTGGTCACTTGACCACCGGTCCCCAGTAGTGCATTTCCCATACATGTTGTTCTCATGGACACTGGCTACTAGTGTCCATCCACCACCTGCTGTGCTCATGTCACAGTAGGTCTGGTACACAACACCATTCGAGGTGGTGAGGTAATAGAGACCATCTAAAATGATGTCATGGACAGGTGAAATCAAAACCTACAACTAAACTTCTAGCATAATAAACAGAAGATGAAACAGAATAAGATGATGGTTCACTGAATTCAAAATTCAAAGTACTTAAATTCAAGGGGCATTAGAAATAGTCGAAAACGGTCAGGTCAGCTTTTGGTAATGGTCAGAAAAGGGACGTACCTTCTAGCACACCATATTTGACTTGAAGCTCCTTGCAGCTACGTGCAACAAACCTTAATTTGCTAAGCATTTCCTCCATCTCACGATTTCCATTTCTATTGACAAGCTGTCCATTAAAATCACCTGCTTAATAAAATCATGAAAATTAGGAGGATTCATAATTGTCTTTCATAACTGCTTTCTTTTGTATTTTGCATTGCATTAGCCTACATATGTACATATTCCATAATGATAGGTGAAGGGTTTTAGATTCATTGGTAAACTACCTTTGGCAGTAGCCTAAGGTAAACCAGGACTCTTGAATCAGGGCAGTCTGACTTGTTTACAATGGTTTCAATAATGACATGAAATAATGTATTTTGTTTTATTAGCTTCAGTACATTGTGTTTGTTTGGTCACATACATACACAAACATACAGCTTGATCATATGAGCAGTATAATTATTTTCACATATTAGTCTGTAAATACAGTAGACATTAAGCACATACAGAAAAAAATGATTTTACCTGGCCGACACTTTGTGGGTTGTGGTGACATAGCAAGCCATGCCAAGAGAAGAATACCTCCTAACATGTTTGGAAAATAGCTGGCCCGATGCAAAAAATGTTAGGGTCTGTTATTTGCAGAGAGCAAGGATGAATTAACTCATTTTAGCTACTCAAGTAGTTTTTATAATGCCTTGATGAACCAGTTTGGATTAGGTGATTCCCGGGAGGTAGGCTATATAATAATAAAATTCTTAAGAATAATAATTAAGAAGCATCTGATTATCTGAAGAGGAAACACTGATGATTTACCTATCTGATAACCTTATCCACATTCTCCATATTTGCACTGTGCTGTGGGGAAATCTGACATGACACTTTGGGGCCAACACAAACCATGAACTGTAGAAAATTCTGTGCAAAATTAACTTTGTTGGACGCAGCTGCAGAGATATCAACTACTACTTCTACTTCGATTTTTATACAAATAATTAATGATATCTATATTAATCCATCAAAAAGCTGAGCTTGTTCCAAGTGTTCATGAGAACATGAGAACATGTTCAGCGGGCCTGACCAACACTCCACCTGCACTTTATAATAAAATGAAGACACAAACAAATACGGACCACAGAACTTAAGGCAACATTTGAGATGCACATTGAAGGTTGCACGTGCATGCACGTGTGTGTGGGCGTTAATTAGCCTACTTCCTTATAGGCCTACACTTACTGGCATGGAACTAGACCTTATCCGCACAATGATCTTGTTTTATTATGTTTTTGAGTACTCGTGTCCTTGTTGTTTCGTTTCATTAACTGATAACAATGTGGTGCTGTGGTCTTTACATGAAAGATAAATTTTACTTCATTCTGCTGTAGCTTGTAAGTCAGACATTTGGTCAAGAACATGTGAATGCTGGTACAGCCTGTTATACTGGGTAAGAAGTAGGTAAGAACAGAGTAACACAGGATAAATTATAGAGTACTTAAAGGAATTATCCGGAGTGAAACAACACGTAGCTCTGTTGATTCACGTTGCTATGTGCTATCGATAGGTATAAGAACAACAGATTTTCATGCACGGTAGACCGAGTAACGAAACGGCAGCCAGCGCTAACTGATTAGGGCATGTCCGTTTCGTTTTCATATGCTCCATATGCTTAGTTAGTGGCCAGTTCGTGAATTCGGTCTACGTTGTACCTACTGCTGTCATTCCGATACCTATAGACACCATTCGACAGCCTCAGTCAACAGAGCTACGGGTTGATTCACTCCAGATAATCCCTTTAATGCATAAATACTGGAAACACAAACATCAATTAAAACCGTTTGAGCTCTCTCTAGATTATCACTGATGAGAAAATAAGATGACAGGCTTTTTTTTTTTAAGAATCCTGCTTACATTGTAGCAGCAGTTCTCCCATTAAAGAGTAAGTCTGTTTTTTAACCCTGCATTAAGCTGTAGTGGGAGCTCTGTACAGCTAGCTGTATTGCTGTATTGTACGCTCTCTCTGCGCTCTCTCACAAGTTGCATGTTCCGTTTTCACTATACAGGGCTGTATATTGCCGTTTTCAACACAACAGGCCAGTGTAATAGAAACATTTTACAAGCATGAAAATGGTTGCATAAACTTACTGAGAGCCTCTTTAAGACCCAGAGAATAAGATGATGAACAAATATTTACTCAGATAACTGATTTGATTACAAATTATATTTGATGACAGTCCCATCCAGAGAGTGCTCTCTGAGTCTTTAAGAGGTTTTTGAAGGCATACAGAGAAGCCCCTGTTCTGATTGTGCTAGGTCATTCCACCAGCGTGGAACAACACATGAGAAGAGTCTGGTTGCCTTGGGTGAGGTACTGGGATTGACAGATGACTTGAGGATTGACATTTGAGGAATTGACAGCATAAGGCATAAGCCTTTATGAGAGCACTTAGCAGTCCCTCCAGGATTTCGCAGGCCTTTTTTGTGATTGTTGCGGCCTAAAATACCTGATGTTGCGGGAGTTTTTCACAAAAAATGCGATGAAAGTTGCGGTGATTTTTAGTTTGTTGTTGTGATTATATTGCGTGAGGAAGTAAAAGTTGCTATAAGTAATTGTGATTTTCCCTTGTTTACTTTTTTTTAAATGAGGAAATATTAAATTATTACTGAAAAAAAAAAACATTAAAAGAACAAAGAAACTGAGAAATTCTTGTAAACAACCTTACTAGGGCTGCCAACTCCCTCAACCTCATATGAGGGACACTTTCCTGGATATCTCAAAAAGATGAGGGACACTTTCTTGCAGTTGTATGCGCACAAAATGGCAAGGTTTTATAAATCCACCAATTTCACAGTTTAAAAGTACAATCCACTACTTGCTCCTTTTCTTGAAATACTGTAACACTAGAATATAGTCAACAAACCCTGAAAAGTTTTACAGCAGGCCCAACTTATGAAAACATTTAAAAATGTAACAGCATAGAACTTTTTGTCATTGTCCATCTGTCTCACAGGCTACATAGGCCTACTGTAACCTACATTTTATTGGTTCCTCTTCTGACCTCTTTCATAAGTATAGCCTATGTGCAATAATTTTGCCTGTCTCTTTGGTTATCCTCAGTTGTCTGTATAACAATATATTATAACCAGTTGGGCAAGCTAATCAGGAAATGTAGTTAATTAAGCACCCACCAGTTACTCCACATTAGATGAAACTTCACTACACCACAGCTATTTAAGACCAAATGTAGCTAAAAATGACAGTAGTTCAAAACAGCTACATTTCTAATGTACAAAAAGGCCTATATTTAATAATCCAACTTTCTTCTGTTACTGTATTGATTAACAAACAGCTCTCTCAATAGCTATACAATAGTAACTAATTAGTACATAGCCTATTGATATGCCTACTGTATGCCTGTTTACTGTGATATGTTCATACATTGTGGACTTTTTTTTTAAATATTATTATGGACTAACGCATCAAATGCATCACATTATTGCAATGAACTGATCTTCCATGTGCAGCCTAGATAGAGGATTTGCTGCTGTGAGCTGATGCTTGATAATGTAACTTTAAGGATCACTTAATTGCCAAAAAAAAACCTAAATTAAGCTATCAGAGTCAGTATAACCTACTCATGCTGTAGCTTCACAGCCACGCTACTAAATGTAGTTAAACTAGCTTATTAATTTGTATTGAAGCTACTGCCCGACATTGATTATAACTTCGACATTTAATTTAAGACATGTGATTTAAAAGGTGTAGAACTTTCTTGCCCATTTGTGATTACTGTTTTTGTCGAATACATTTTCTTGGTGTTGCTCTCCTGACTTGTCTCTGTTGTTTCTTGTCGTCTGGGTCTCTGTTGGTATCATCTTTGCTCCCTGTCTTACTGTTGCTAGCCAGTCAAATGTTTGATACGCCTATAGCTAAATCGTAGCCTATACCTCCCGATTAAATGTGTTAAGTATTTTAAAAACACGGAAGAAATGCCGCCACATAAAAAACAGAAGCAAACGCGTAATCAGATGCGCGTAAAACCCGATTGACCGGGAGAATCGGGGTGCTTCAATGTGGGCCGGGCAATTAGAATGCCATTGATCGTGCTGCAGAGTAGACATAGACGTGTGACTCTAGCTCAGTGTAAAAAAGATAGTTTGTCGACGTGAGCTCGACAAGACCACACAAATAATTGGTCAATTTTGTTAAAATTGCAACACCGCCCTGAATTCACGGGGATTGGTTTAAGTTGCGTTGATGTTGCAAATCGCAACATCGCGAAACCCTGGAGGGTCTGACTTAGGTAAATAGAGGAAGACCCTTTAAACACTGCTGTGAGCCCCCTGACTGGACTGGATTTGGAGTGAGACTGTTTATTCCATGCTATGACCTGTATTTTCTACACTTTTGTGGCCACTGAAAATAAATGTTACTGACATTTTAGTCTTTAATCTATCTTCTCTAATCCATCTCCAGGGTGGGGTGGGATTATCCTATTAAGTCCCAATGCGTATTAAGAGATTGTTGCTGTCACAGTGGTTTTCAAGTGGACACCCCTCTTCATAAAGGTTTTGTTGATTTAAACCCATGATGCCTCCAGAGGGATCAACAGTGACTTTGAGCTTGCCTAACACACCCCCTCATCTTCAAAATAAGATAAAATCATTTGCCAGTGAGATACACGTTACCTACCACTTAACATTAGGAAAAGTAAAGCATTAGTAATTGATCTCAGGAGTAATAACAGGCAGTAGAAAGAAAACATTCAGGGCTCCATTTTCACATTCTCTCGCGGATTGTCAGAAGTCTTAAGCGCAAATGTCTTTGGGGGCGGTGTCAGCGCAAAACGTTATATTGCCGACCGAAAAAGTGAACATTGCACTTGGCGCATAGTTCAAACGGGCTGTCCTCAGGGCCGTTGCTAGCCATTTGGGTGCCCTAAGCACAAATGCTGTATGGTGCTATTTTATATGTATAGATTTCCACAATGGCAAATGGCAATATAAAAATACTGTACATTTATAAATGCGCAGGTAGGAAATCTACATTACTGGAAGATATAGGTTTCATATTAGTTTCACCAATAGATGTCGCCCTTGATCTATGAACCTGAAGACAGACGAGAACTATTTATGTGTTCAGACGTCAATGGCATAAATAAGCGATGCGTCTATCCTGAAATGCAGCATCATACAAAGTTGTCTAATCTGATAATACTTGACTGCATCGCTTACCTATCCCAAAGTTAAGGTTAATCAGAAATAGCATGACGTTAGCCAGCTAGCAACCTGAGGAGGAGGGAAATGCTATCTCACGATTGCTAACGTTATCTGTAAACCGTCGAGTATGATGCTGCTTTTAGCAGGCCTAGTCCATTCTATATTCATATCCACAACGTAAACGAACTACCCAGCAGCAATCATTTGCAACATTTGTTGACACAATATGAACACTAAGGAGCAACAATAGCATGTATTGTAGCATGGCTACAATAATGAACTTTTTCTTTTATTTAAACATTGCCTTACCGGCAAGCGACGCCTGAGTCATCACGCTTCTTATCTTTTCTTCGCTCCCGACTCTTGATGCCGTTTCGAGGCCATGTTCGAACGGGTGTTTACCAATACCAAATTGCGAATGATGCATAACCGAACAGACCACTGGGGGGAGGGGGGCACCAGGAGGAGACTGGAGAGAGGGGCACAAAGTAGATTCACCCCTTTTCTCGAAGATTGGTTTCGTATTGTTTAACCATATTAATGCATATTCATAGTATTAATATGGTTTACACATTCACGTCCCTGATTTTTTTGGTGCCCTACGCAGTGTGCGTTATGTGCGTCTGCAGAGCTACGGCACTGGCTGTCTTAAATGAGTGAATTAGTCATGGGTGTGTTTGGGGCGTAGCATGTAACAAACCATTCCCTTTAAAGGTCCGGTGCACTGTTCCATGGTGTATTATATCTCATGATGGCGGATTATAGCCTACTTGGCAAAATGTTTTCATGTGAAGAAAATGTGCACAAGGTGAAAGCACGGGAGATTTACAGTATATCTAACCAAAATATTAACTTCATGTGTCCGCAACTACTCAAATAGCCCGTCAGTTACTTGTTTTCAGTGCAATTCTCAGTGCTTACTGCAGTCAACTAAGGTTTGCAAATATGATGTTTTAATAAAATAACCATGGTGTGATGTATGTGATTACATTACATTTGAATTTTATATTTCGAGGACTCCATATGCGCTGCTGCTTGCTCCTGCTGGTGAAAGAAGCAGCGTGTGCCTGCACTCATCCATATTCCAAAGCCCATAAAATAGCTTTTGAACAATACACGAATGATTCCAAACCAGTTTTTTTCTGGTCAGTGGCGAATTCACTTTTACTTCTTGTAAAATAGCAAATTCGCACTATGCGCCTCACCACACCCCTTTTTTTCACTGACATGCCCAACAGAGCGCAAAGCCATCTGCTATCTTGACAACGTATATTTCTGCCGGAAAAAAAGAACGATGCGCTCACATAAAATTGTAATGATAGGATGCGCAAGTCGCGAAACCACAGCGCGCCGTGTGCATGATCGGGCCCTCAGCACTAGAAGGTGATACACAAGTTTATTTGGGCATTTTTGGCATTTTAATGACAGTCTGATCCATTATTTCCATGTTTATTTGTATAAGGAAGTTGCAGTCATTTAAGTTACCATTACTGCATAGGACATAAGCCAAGCATAAATAATTAATTAAGAGAATTCATAAAATTGGGCCGGTAGGCAGAGACGACGATGACATTGATATTTATAAAATCCTATAAATTCCCACTCCTTTTTCTGCAGGTGGATCTTTTAAAGTAAAAAAACTTTACTTGTCTAAACTTGTTGAATGTGATTGCCAGTCTTCCTGTTTTCCTACTGCCATGCATTGAAGGCCCACTATGCAACATTTTTCATTTAATTAATCCGTTTCATACTGTTTAGGATGCTAAAATTAGTCATTACACGGCGAACAAACGGTGTAGAATGGCCTATAGCGGTATATACAGCACTTGCAATGTTCAGCAGCGCGGACCGCCTCCAATAGAATGCAGTGCAATACAATGCAATACAGCGGTCTTTAGAGGGAGCTTGTGAGAGAAAAAAAAAACAGAACGTTGCTGAGCCCCTCTTTAAAAAAATTAAAAACACTGCACTTCCACTACTGTAGCAGTAGAGGGCATTCTCACCTCACATTGACCAGCGCTATAGCTCCATAAAATGCTTTGATTGGTCGGAGCTGTAAAATGAATTAATGTGTCATACTAGTTTCACATACACATGAGATGTTATGTCATTTTAGTCAGACCATTGGTTGTATTTTTAAAGTTGGTGTGCTATGATTGGCTATATTTGCACTAGAAAATCTGCTGGAGTTTTAGTAGAGTTATTCTAGAAGATACAGACAAAAAATGGAACTGATGAAAAGACTATCCTATTTGTTTAACCTGTAATGTGGCTGAAGACTAGTGTCTGGTGTCTTAGTCTATGGCAAGAAAAAAAAAAAACATATTAACACAGGACTATCGCAGCTACACATGCTTTTTAGCAGTGGCCTAAGTCAGTCATGCTCGTGTTTTTGTTCTTCAGGGCTGTTTTGGCCTGTTTTTGTGTTATGTTTTACATTTTGAATTGTATTTAGTTTTAGGAAGCAGAGTCATCATGTTAAGAAATTAAAAATGTATATGTGTGTGTGTATGTGTATCGCATGCACGTAGTGCGTACACACTACATTAATACACTGTATATGTTTGTATACACAATTAATCTGCAGCTGTGTACAGTGCACAAGTTAGTTTACCAAGCTACACTGTATTGCGTGTGTGTGTGCGCGCGCACGTGTGTGTGTGTGTGTGTGTTTATTTATAGTACTCCTGTGATGTCCCATATCTTGGCCACCTCTGGGCCAGGCAGCAGGGATTGGCCTCCCTGCTCGTTAGCAAAGCTAATTATACACTAACGAGGTGCAGGTCCTGCAGGGGGGGTTTGTGTGTGTGTGTGTGTGTGTGTGTTGGGTCTTCAGCACTTCAATATTTAAAGGTAAGAAAAATCTGCAACCTCCCCATTCTGACTCAGGCTGTGCACTGCAGAACCAGGACAACAGGCAGCAACGGGCTCGCTCACAAAACCAGCTCATTGAAATATTCTCTTTTTCAACCTGTTTGTCATCTTTCTATTTCTCTCTCTCTCTCTCTCTCTCCCCCCCCTCTGTGTTTGTTTTTTATCTTTTTTTTTCTCTCTCTCTCTCCCACCTCTCTCTCTCTGTGTGTGTGTTTGTCACTCTGTCTCAGTCAAAGATCCATTCTCTCATTATTTTTCTTTTTCACAGTTTGGATGAAAACCAGCTCAACCTGGTGCAAGCTAACATGGATTGTGTTGCTATGCAACTACACTATGAGCATTTTATTTTAGTCCTGATTGTGTAATAGACCATATAGCTCCACCGCCATCTCTACATTTCAATTCAAAAAAGCCATCTACAGCACTGACCAAAATATGTTACATAATCACTGCAAATAGACAACTTAGAAAACAGGTGTTTGTCTGAGCTATAAGTATGACTATTAATACATCACCAATGGGACAGTTCGTATTTGATTAAAGCATGAATTACATTCATGTGTGAAAATACACTAGTGTACAGGTGAAAATACACTAGTGTACAGGTATACAGATTGATTTAAGTTCACTTTCCACCAATAAGATTAATTAAATGTCAGAACAATAGCACTTTTAGTGAGCTCTGGTGTCAAAGCTGTGTGTGTGTGTGTGTGTGTGTGTGTGTGTGTGTGTGTGTGTGTGTGTGTGTGAGTGTGTCATGGACTGTGCATTTTGTATAATGTGGAAATTATACCATGTAATTAATACCACTTCAGTCAGATGCTTCACGTTACAAAGGCAGCAGAACAGGGGAGGTGTGTGTGTGTGTGTGTGTGTGTGTAGGGTGGGGGTCTTGCTCTATTTGTTGTTGTTGTTGTTGTCACAGTTCTTCTGGACACTGTCATTTCATTTGGGAAGCAGAAGTACACGGCAGAGTTGCACTTTTGACTGTGTTCATTGCTCTCAGACACCACCTCCCATCTGGAACTACACTCATGCTCATTCATTTATGTGTTTTCTACTGTAAATTCTTTCTCTCTCTCTTTCTGTTAGCCTTCCATCTTTCACTCGTTCCTTATTCTTTTTTGCTCATTATTGTACTGTGCTTTAGGGTCTAAAGCTGCAGTCAAGAGATGTGATGTGCACACACACAAAAACAGACACACACACACACACCAGCCTGTTTTTTGGAGACTCCTGCAGAGACTGAGGAGCAAAAAATGGCGTGTTTGAAAGGACGGCCATATTTACCCCCAGAAGGGTGTCCTGGTTAAGGAGTTTATTTTGGGTGTGTGATTGATGAAGCTTAGCAGCAGCCAACATTTTCAAAACAGAGACGTTTAGCGAGGGACATCTGGGATGTTTAGTGATTTTTCATCTCTTGAACACACTCACACACAAATATTCTCTAAGCTGATCTTTCATATACATATCATGGTACACAATCAGTCAGTGAAAAAGTACAAATATCTTCAACTCTCTTTAACATCTGTTGCCAGGTATTTTCTGCTCTTTCCTTGAATGACATTTACACGGAGACACGTAGCACAACAAAATACTTCAATAACAATTATGTTACATGTTAATGCAATGTAGGGCAGTTCTTAGGGGCCTCTTCCAGCCAGCGGGTGCCCTGTTGATGCTTGCACATCACGCACAGAACATCAACTGAGAAGGCTGAGAAATAATTAATCACTGATACAGCTACGGGGAGACAGGAGGGACATTTCTGATGCGGCTCATGCAGTAGCATGTAGAATTACTATTTTACGAGTTGAGATAAATCATACAAGAATCCCCCTGCAGCTGGGTGTGGGTGAGTAACAGTAGAAGGCCAGGCATGGTAGCAATTAAATAATAATATTAATAATATAATATATATTAAATATAATAAATCTGAAAGTAAGTGTCTGTGCCCCCATACAGTCTGTGTTAGCTCAGGATTCACTTTGGTGTAGGTTATGTGCTTTTATCATTCTTTATTCTTTAGAGAACTTGGTGACCACAAACAACAGTTACAGTATAGATTGAATCTCACTGGATTTCTACTTTAACCCACTACACACACACACACACACACACACACACACACACACACCACCAGGCACACATCCTCATCCTATCCTATCCTGTCCTCCCATCCAATGGGCCATGTCTGAGGAATGCTGGATTTCATCTGGTTGCTCTCATCAGCTCCCCCCCATCTGCGCTCATGGTTAAGCCAGCAGGGAGCGTCCCCAGTCAGGCCTCCAATTGGCGTCAACAGGCATCTAAATCTGGGCAACGTCATGAATGCGATGAGGGCACAGCGCGCTAAACAGCCGGCACCCAGCCACAGTGGATTATGGGATGGGGAGGAATAAGATAAAGTGACCTATTTCTCATCTCATCTCACACTCACACTTGACGCCTGTCCGTGTATCTTCATGTACACCAGTAAACACACACACAGACACACACACTTTTTACCAG
>JAGFZM010001646.1:0-10531 GCA_017657215.1 Limnothrissa miodon
AATAATAATAATAATAATAATAATAATAATAATAATAATAATAATAATAAACCATGCCCTTAAGGGGAGAATATAAATACTTAAATATTTCAGAGGACTAATTTAAGAGTGGTGAGTATTTACTAGTGTACTATGTAATTAGATCTGTGCTGCCAATATCTGCCTCAACAAGTCTCTCTAAGGGGCTGAGGTGTTCATGGGTGCACAGAATAGAGATTTATGAGTGAAGACAGTAACTGGAGAAGGCACACACACTACACTACACTACACACACACACACACACACACACACATACAGACACACACAAACACACATTTAGACAAACTTATGCTTGGCTTGGGAAAGCTTTTGGGTTGACTGGGTGGATTACATCATTTTGTTTCGCTTTAGGTTTAGAATTGCCAAACGATAGTTTGCATAGCATACCACTACCAGAAGGATTGTTTATAGACAATGTAAATGATCACAAGAGAGATAAAGCTGAAGAAATATCCGGACTATATAGTTAAAGTCACTGATAACTAGATCAATGTCTCAAAGTCAGCGCCTTGCAGCTCTGGAGTGCTCGAGCGCCTCCCTAGGAACCGTAAAGCATCAGCAAACTCCAGCGCCTGCACTGACGTGACGGCTGAGAGAGCGAACCCCATTTTTTTCTGTGCAATATTAGTCCCTTAATCTCAAATAAAGCGCCCCAGTTAAGAATCGCTCTGACAGACGAAGTCGTTTTCATGTTTTGAAGCTAGCGAATGATGCAACAATTTCACATACTATAACTTCACAAATATTTCTGAGAGATATGAGTCATTCTCTCGGTATAATTAGCGAAAGAAAATCTCTATGAGACTGTTCGTTATTAAAGTCATTTTAGCTAGCCGAGTCATCAGCGTTTCTCACCTGTGTTTGGAGGTAGGGCTAAGAAGTCCAGCAGGGACTGTGCGTCCTCGGTTCTCTGTCCTGACAAAGACTCTGAGAGACGAAGCTGCGTAATTAAGAACGAGTGTCCTTTGGTTAAATAAAATGATTGCAGGGTTTTGTTCCGCTACGTCTTTCAGGAATTTTGAACCTGAGGAACCTGACTTACCTGCCTGACTTCCAGTGTCCACACCAACTGCAGAAGAATAAGAACTCCTGCCAAGTTCCGCAGTTTAGGCACAGGACCTCCCGCATCCATGTCTGTGATAATCCAAAACATACCCAAAGCGTTCCAGCCAGCGCAAACCAAACGAAATAGTAAAGTTATGGCGCGTCCTTAGAAAGCGCACCTGACCAAACAAGATAAGGCATCTGAAGTAGCCTCAGGTGCTTTACAGACTCTTTATCAACCCACGATACATTAAACAACCTACAAATTAATCACAGTTTAACATCACTAAAGAGGAAGACTACAATGCCGGTCCGTTTCCCGTTCTCCACTGTCCACAGAGACACCGGAGAAAAGTTTTCCATGGCGTTACCACTGTGTCTGGCACAAACATCTCTGCATGTTGTCACAGCATTTAAGTTACGGAGTCTAAAATACTGCTGCAATAAATTCGAGGCGTGAAAGTAGGCTAATTCCTAAACGGGAGGTCATGTCATGTGCGCACCGGCTCCCGTGGTTTAGTGATGACTGGGTTAGTGCGCAAAAAGTGCTCACTCTCCGCCGGCTGAACTGGCCAGCCAATCACACCCCACACCTGCGCGCAAACCCAGCGGGGGGCTGATGATTGGCCGACAGCCAAACTCTCCTGACGTTGAACTTAGCCCACGTGCATGAGACAACGTTCGTTGCATTCTTGATACAGAACATGCTACAGGTTTAAAGGTAATTCTATTATAGAAATCTATAGAAATTTTTCGCCATTATAGAATTTTTTAGAAATATTTTAGAAATATTTATTGAAGTTGAAGATATTTAAACATTTTTGGGGATATAACCTACACCAAAGTTCAGTTCACTGTTCATATACAGTAGTCTCTGTCCACAAGCAGGTTCTTACAAACTCATTCAAGATTATCAAAATGATCAGTTGTTCAACAGTTGCAGGTGTTTTGCACAACTTCTTTGCACAATGCAGTCTTTCATCCTTTATTCATAGAGTGTAACAGCTCTGACAGTGACATTAATATAAACACCCATGATGTTGAAGAATACGTCTCCGATCACCACATATGTCAGTTGCACCAAAAACAGCTCATAGGTGCGCATGGTATTTCTGTGCTTGCAAGCATGCCAGCCGGCAGCATGCAGCTGTACAGTCTGTGTCTACTATAAATTAAACACGCTGCTGCTACCATTTAGGAAATTTATCATGGCGTCAAAAATGTGAAAACTTTATTAGAAAAATAAAACATAAGTATAGCAATTAAAAAACTATTTGATTTAAATAAACTACAGGTTTCACATTCAGCATGCCATGCGATTACATACATTATGCATCGTAACAAGCATGATAAATGGTCCCCAAATGCACTGCAAAATGCGCAAAGAAATGCATAGCCTGAAATTCTTTATATTGGCGACGAAGTGTTGAATCCTATCGCAACCTGTTTTATTTGTCTTTCGTCTTCATCAGCCGGTCCTTGTGTGAATGATTTACTTACGAGCGAAGGGAAGCTCGGTCGGAGGCCGTGACGAATAACGTGCCACAGGGCCAGTTTCTTGGCCTCCGCTCAGTCGCCAGTGTCACCACGCGGCCTGTGCGTAACCGTGGCAACTTCATGCTCTTTCGCGGGGATTTCCAAGGCCAGATAACCTGATCAAAGTTGAGAGGAGAAGACAGACATGAAAACCCCCAACTGAAGAAATTACATTATTCACTCTAGCACGATTTCAATAAAATACTTTAAATCTTTTTGTACCATATTAAATAAACACTGACTGTAAAATGGAATAATCCATCAGCCATAACTTCCTACTTATTTCTCCCCATTTTCTCTGTAAGT
Source organism: Limnothrissa miodon (assembly GCA_017657215.1). Classification (NCBI taxonomy): domain Eukaryota; kingdom Metazoa; phylum Chordata; class Actinopteri; order Clupeiformes; family Clupeidae; genus Limnothrissa; species Limnothrissa miodon. The sequence continues at coordinate 2,927 of JAGFZM010001646.1, forward strand.
TTGGTGTTAGTGGCTGGCCCATGGATTTTAGCATGTTTGCAGATAACAGGATAAGGCCATTCACCCCCATCCTTTCTCTTGCACACACACACACACACACTTTTAATGGAGGTTCTCTTTCTTTCTCACAAGAAAGAGAATAAAGACTAGAGAGGGGAGAGTGAGAGAGGGGAGAGAGAAATTAAACGTGTGGGTGTGAATACATGTATGTGTGTGTGTGTGTGTGTGTGTGTGTGTGTGTGCGTATCTGTGCCAGTATAGGCTTTACGTTGACAAACGTGATTAGGGGAAGTTCCAGTGTCCCCGTGAATCTAGCCAGATGTCTCCACTGGCAGCGGTTCCTGGTGCAGCTCCTAATGGAGGCGGTGGCTGGCCCAGACTGCTTGACTTCTGTCCACACGCCATCATCCCTCTCACCGCAGTAGTCTGGAGCACACTAGTGCTATATGAGAAAATGCACTCTCTTGACACTACAAGATAATAGACTGTACATTCAATACAGTGTAAGTTTAGTTTATTTAAATGAGTGTATCTGTTTATCTATAAGTTCTATTGGTAGTTTGTCTTGTGAGTGTGTTTGTAAACAATGAAACAATGGAATTTTCCTTTGGGAATATTACATGTAAAATGATTAAGATCTAAATATCTTTCTATTTAACTATCTATATCTATCTATCCATCTCTTTTGGGTCAGTGTGCAACCGTTGTGTTCAGTAAGTTTTTACTCCACAGTTCCAGACCCAGACTTGGTTTCTAATAATTTCGCCTCAGTTTTCCCCCTTTCTTTCCATTGGGTCACAGTTCATAGGGACAAGTTATTTACTTCTTTTCCACAGAGGGAATCTAGTCGCGTCTTTGAGGATAAATTCTGGACTCCCCCATCGCAACATCAGACAGTCTGTGCTCCCAACAGGATTCTGGGTAAACTGTGAACGCTGCATTTTTTTCAAAGGCCAGCTCTTTTGAGCAAAATACAGTGACGACATGCAGAGTGCCTCCGTGCAGACTGTGTAGTCACATGTTATGTGTGCATATGTTCCACATTGTGTGTAACTCACACCACTATAAAACAAAAGCACCTATGTTTCCTAGGCAGCTACACACTGAGGATGTTGGAGAGATTGATAGTGAAGTGGTGTTGTGTCTTTTGTTTTTTGTTTTCATTTTGTATTTTTTATTGCAGAATTACTCATGAAGAGTGACGTGTGTGTGTGTGTGAGAGAGAGAGAGAGAGAGAGAGAGAGAGAGAGAGAGAGAGAGAAAGAGAAAGAAAGAGAATAAAGATTAGAGAGGGGAGAGAGAGAGGGGAGAGAGAAAGTAAATGTGTGGGTGTGAATACATGCATGTGTGTGTGAGAGAGAGAAAGAGAGATAGAGACATGGAGATAAAGTAAACGTCTCTGTGTGTGTGTGTGTGTGTGTGTGTGTGTGTGTGTGTGTGTTTGAGAGAGAGATAAAGTGAATGTGTGTGTGTGTGCATTAGAGAGAGAGATTGACAGAGAGAGATTAAGTGAATGTGTGTGTGTGTGCGAGAGAGACAGAGAGATAAAGCGAATGTGTGTGTGTGCATGCGTTTGACAGAGAGAGAGCGATAAAGTGAATGTGTGTGTGAGAGAGAAAGTGATACAGTGAGTGTGTGTGTGCTAGGGCTCCTACTAGGTCGGCTATGCTACACTGTAAAAAACAAAAAGCTATAACAACTTAAAAGGCAACTTGGAGAGAATTTTTGAGTTTACACAACACAAAAAGCATAGGTAGGTTTTTAAACACACAGAAATGTTAGTTAACTCAAAAATTCTGTGCATCAAGTTGCCTTGAAATTATACTGTAAGTTGTCATAGCTTTCTTACAGTATAGTATATAGTACACTAGGACCTGGGGAAAACATGCTAGGGACCACAGAGGTCGGGAGAGGCAATGGGAAAACCTAGCTGAAAAGGTATCTGTTTTCAGTGACTGAAACTGCTAAATAATAATGTTTTTTTTTTTTTTTTAATATCAAGTTACGTAAGGACAGGGAAGTTTTTCAGTGTGCAGTTTTGATGTCTGACCATCTTGGGATTTCGGTTTTGACCAACAGAAATTTGGGGAATGGAGAAACGGGGTGGGTTGCGAGACCATACACCCTCCTAAATAAGATATAAAAAGAAATAAAACAAATCAGTTTTGCATTTTTCATATGATTGACACACTTTTGATAGTTTTGTTAGTTATTTGTTAGTTAAATGGATAAAAAGCTCTTATGGTAGCTTTGTCTTAATTAGCAACTGGCCTGCTGATCTCCCCTCCCTGGAGTCCTCTGCATGGCAAACTGCCTCAAGAGCACAGATGACCTGCAGGGTCACATTCCTCGGGGACCCACCACTCCCCTTCATCCTCAAGACCTCAAGGCATGTATGTTAGATATATGTATGTATGTGTACATAAGTATCTATCTATCTGTCTATCTATCTATCTATCTATCTATCTCTCCATATAGTATATATGGTATGTACATATATGGTATGTATGTAGTCAGATGCTTGACAACTTTACTGTCATTGTACAGTTGCACAGACAACAAAATTAGGTAGAGAGACCACAAAGGTGCAAGAAAAATGACAAGTGTCAAGTATATAGATATGAAAACAATATATACACAATGTGTAAAGTTCAAGAGACATGGGGGGCGGTATACTGTATACAAGGACATTATAAATATTATAAATAAGGGGGAGAAGGGCTTTAGTCCTAAAAGAAAAATCCCAGAACTCTAATGGGAACCAAGACAGAGAAAAAGAAAGGAAGAGAGACAAGAACAGATGAAAGGAGAGACTGAGAGAGCTAACGGACAGAATACTAGAGAGAGTGTTGAAGAGAGAGACAGCCCCTAAGCGATGCAGTGTTTTCTCTTGTAATGGTGTACATACAGCACAGCATTAGTACACCACAGTACGCTGACTCTATTGGGTTTGGAGCGAGTGCTTAACAGGGCTCTTTCTCCCTCTTTTCTACACTGTAAAATATCCACACTTTCAAGTAGTTAGTGTCCGTGCTGCTTAACTATTTTCAGTTGACCAAACTAGAGAAAATGAGTTGTGAATAAGTTTGGTAAACTGAAAATAGTTAGGCATCCTGGACACCAACTTTTGTTAGTTGAAAGTGTGTTTTTTTTTTTTTACAGTGTATTTACATGCCCCTGGATCTGAGATTCATTTAGTGCCTGAGTTTACACTGTACAGAGTGCGAGAGAGGAATGGTGTTGGTGTTGTAATGACTGGATGGGGCCCCATCACCATTTGTACATGTGTGTGTGTGTGTGTATGGGTCATACACACACCATCGGTCATACAGTCACCGGTTAACATCCCTAACACAGAGCAGTCTGCTAAGTTTACAGAGCGCCCTACAAAGTTTAAGTCTATTACTGTGTGTCTGATAGGGTGGTGGGCGTGGCATCACAATGGTGGCACAATGGTGATGTGGTCAGCCAATCACGAAGGGTGAAGATATTGTCTATCGGCACAACCCTACATATTGGTAATGGTTATTATAGTATAACAACACATAATATTAAACATATATTTTCCTTCTTTCATTAATTAATTACAGTTAATTACATGTTAATTACAGTAATAACATTCAGGTCCTTCCTGTTAGTATGCTTTTGCTATTTTTACTATAGAACTGCATAGGAACTTTACATAATTTATTAACTTACATTAAATCCCCCATTAAATTAAAGCTCATTATCTCTGAAAGTGAAAAGGATGTTTCAGTGCAAGGATGTTTTGAGGAAATAGAGGCTTTTGCCTCAACAAAGACAGCAGCTGCCACAAATAGCTTTAGAAACATCAAGCAACCACTATCTGCAGTGTGCTTGTCCTGTAATTTAATGAGCTGTTTGAAGTTGGCATGGGTGACCTGAAGCACACAGCCGCTGGTGAAGTGGTGTGTGTGTGTGTGTGTGTGTGTGTGTGTGTGTGTGTAGCGGCTGGTTAATTTGTGCCCAGTGAGGGATGAAGGTAGTTATTCTAACAGCAGTGTGTACACAACAGCAGCTAGACCTCACCCTGCCCCTGGAGGCTTCCCCACTGTCACACACACACATACATGCGCACACACACGCACACACCCATGCACACATACATACATGCACACACACATGCCCGCTTGCCCAACCCCACACACATACACACACACACACACACACACACACGTTCGCTTGCCCAACCACACACACACATGCAGACATACAGACATGCACACACAAGCACCTGCTCGCCCAACCACACACACATGCATACACATACACACACACACATACACTGTGTACCCAACAGCCAGGCTTCATAGGATTGCCCACTACCCTAAGTGTCATAAGACTCACATTAGTCACGTTTGTACATCCAATCTCTCAAACACACACACACACACACACACACACACACACACACACACACACATGCGTGTGTGCTCCATGTAAACAGTTTGTGTGTAAGGGTAATGTGCATGTGTATGCAGGTAGGTGTGTGCGTCTGCGATTCAGTATGTGGTTCACTGATGAGGTGAAACAAACTATACACAAAGTAGTTTGACTCCTGACACTTCAGTCATGCAGGCTATATTTAAATCATGAGGCTACATACAGTCTTCATGTAAAGGCAAAAAATGTGTGCATCCACTCCAATAGCTCAGTAGTGAATGGTGAGAATTATTTTAATCGCTATTGAACTCAGGCTTCGTTAACACACTATTAACGCATTAACTGACATACATACAAGACTCACACTTGGACATACACGTAAGACGGACATAAAACCATAAATACCAGCTCAAGAATTGAAAAGTTTTTAAAAGAAATCTGCGTCCAGATGGTAAAAAGGAGAACTCTAAGAACAGGGGGTGGTTGGGGTCAGCTAAAATTGCTTGGGCTTTTGTCAGGGACCTAGTTTTATGGAGGGAAGCAATGTATATATATTTAGAGCAATAACATTAGCAAAACTAGGTCATTTTTAGTAGAAGTAGTAGTAGTAGTAGTAGTACTAGCTTATTACTCATTAGCGCTCTTTTTTACTGTACAGGCCCAGATCAACCAGAGCTGTGCCTGAATTGGGCCAGATCTAGCATGAAAACATATAGGGTCCAGATCCATGCCAAAAGAAGGAGGGAGATCAACACCTTAGCACAGACGGGCAGAACAATGGGATCTCCTTGGACCATAACGTTGCTCTTTGATCGTTTGGCACTGCAGGCATTTGGCCATAAAGAGCAAAGACCATGGCTGATTGCTAATTTAATGGCACTCATCCTGACCCTCCCCTTCCTGTTTTTCGCTGGGAGAGGGGAATATATCTGAGAAAATGTGACATCTACAGCAAAGTACTTTATGTTCTAACATGAAACAAACATGACTTTTTGACAAAAAAAAGTTGTGTATAAACTTTTGCATTTGTGTGTGTGTGTGTGTGTGCGGGTGTATGTGATGAAACAAGAAGCTACAGGTGGCGACTGACAAAGTAGCGCTCAGTTCAGTTGCCGAGAGTGTGTGTCAAAAGGGTGTTCTCTTGAGTGTATGTCAGACGAGTGTTACAGTGAATAAGGCTGGACAGCTGAGGGCTTACAGTAGGACACGCACCAGGATGTGTTGATCCATCCCATTTCATTGATTCACCGATTTCCTGTCTCCCCCCGTCTATCCTCTTCATCTCTCTTCCTCAGCTCTTTCTCTTCATCGCCTCCTCCACAGCTTTGGAGAATGGACCCTCTCTGAGTCTCACAAGTTCTGCTTGAGGTCTCATCAAGCGTTCTCCAGAAGTTTCATAGATCCTCACTGTTCCTACAGGTTCTGGTGAGGTTCCTGTGGGTTTTGTATGACAGGCTTTGCTGTCTTATGGGCCTCACTATGGGTTCCTATTAACACCTGAGCCTTTTTGGATGAATTGCTTCCTTTGTTTGCCTAGTCAGAGACCTGTGAGCTACTTCACAGGTCAGCCATGTTGTCCTTCTCTGTACCATTCTCACACTCAGTCCTGAAGCACCTCAGACTGTTCAAACAAGCTGACTAAAGCCCATTGCAACCCATTATAAAATAATTACTAAAGAACATTAGCCTTTGGCTATATCTGGTACATTTACAGTGCCTGTGTAACTGGGCATGATAATGTAGGCCTACATTGTCCCCTCCTAAATAAATAAACATAAACATGTAATATCCACTTTAAATAATAATCTGATGCTGTATTATTAATAATAATTTCATTTATTCACTTTGTGTAATATTGTGTCATCAAACATGTAGTGTTAACATTAATCTGTAGTTTAAATTTTAATCTGATGCTGCATTAGTAATAATAATTGCATTTATGCACTTTTGTACATCAAACATGGAGTGTGGGGTTGTTACAAAATTTATTGCTGTTAGCATTTTTGGGAGTTTGGTAGCAGTATAGTAGTTGTAGAATGATTCTTTTTTTTGCCATGCATGTCAGCATTTTTGGGCAAGTGAGCTATTTCTCTCCAGAGAATTCATGAAGCTCACCGAGAAGAGGAATGGGTTAGCAGGAATGAGAAGCTCTGTGTTCAATTACACGCCATTGTCACACACAGTTAATCACTTAAACGCCTGTAACATACATACTGTATGCATGTTTGTATGCACACGTACACAGACACACACACACAGACAAGGATGGAATTTGGGGTGAGATCCTGAGGTACTGTGTGTGTGTGTGCGTGTGTGTGTGAGAGAGAGCTTGCATGAGGTGTGTGTAGATATAGTGATATGATGGACACACCTGATTGCACAGTTCACACATTTGAGTTTCCAGTTGTATCTGACTTATGAAGTTAGCGATTAGGAAGTATATGTTCCTTTGCCATCAGCTGAAATCAAGTAGAAAGTCTGTGGGTAAATGTGGGGACACCAGGGTTGTTGGTAAGCTTATAGACCTGGAGGCTAATGATAAAATATAATAATTTATAATGATAAATATAAGTTCAAAGTTTGTCTTTACAGCTTAGCACCGCCATAAAACCTTTCATGTCTTATGCCGTACCTCTCTCTCTCTCTCTCTCTCTCTCTCTCTCTCTCTCTCTCTGTCATGTGTGCTTTGCTGTGATGCACCGCAACACACAACTTTTATAAGGTGCAAATTATAAATTGAATTGAAATTAACATATTTTTCAGATTGCCATATATAGATCTTTTGAAAAAAAAAAATACACTCAAAAAGGGAATTGACTTGCCCACCTAAATCACCCTGCTCTGCTTGTAGACACTAGGCAGTTGGGCAGGCCTTACCATTAGCTCTTTCTGTCCACAATGAAAAAATAATTGACTTCCGAGGTTTAAAGGTGCTCTATGAGATAATGCAGGATTTTTTGTCTAAATTGTAGACATCTCCCCTTGATCGGCTAGCTTCCTGCTCCCTGAATAAATTGTGGAAAAAAAAACGGTGTCAACATTATATCAGCCTAAATCCGAGGCTGTGGACAAAATCTTCTGCTAAACGCATAAACCTGAGTTTAACCAAAAAGTAAAAGAGAAAGTTTGTCTGCACAGTCAGAATTGGAACTTTTGTGTGTGTGTGTGTGTGTGTGTGTGTGTGTGTGTGTGTGTGTGTGT
>JAGFZM010001646.1:23770-31270 GCA_017657215.1 Limnothrissa miodon
AGAGAGAGAGAGAGAGAGAGAGAGAGAGAGAGAGAGAGAGAGGTGAGCCTCAGTAGTCGGCAGCCATGGCAAGCACACACACACACACACACACACACACACAAACACACACACACACACACACTCCTGACGGCACTGGATATGCTGCGGGCCTGACAGACGGATGCTTCAGGACAGGCACTCTGCTGCTGTCTGGACCATGATGCAACAGCTGACAGAAAGATGTGAAATAATAACATTAAAAGTGTGTATAAGTAGACGATATTAAATGGGCATCTCGGCGAACGACGAACAGCCCCGTCAGCGTCAGCAGTGGAATGCGTCGGCCGGGCAACGCTGCTGTCAGACTGTAGGGAATGCACGGAGGCCAATGAAAGTGATGGACACACTTGCATACTATTATGTCAGATTCAGGCCCTGGTTTAGGCTGAGGAGCACAGATTCATCAGTGTTGAGTGGCTGGCTGACTGTCACAGTGTCCCACAGACCTTTGAAAAGAAGAAAAACAAAAAAAAAAAAAAAAAAAAAAAAACAAGCCGAAACCCAGAACAACGTGACAGGCCGGTCGACTTCCTCCGTGACAACGGAACACATGTATTAGGCAGCCTCTTGGAATTAAATACCACAACGAAAGAGAATCAGGTGCACAGAATTTGTCTGCACCTACATTATTAAATCTAACAAGGAATATTTAATCAAGCTTTTGCATTTTAAAGATGAGACAGGCAGAGACAAGAGAATGGAAGGGGAGAGATCCTCCTTAATTGTGCACTTTAGTGTGTCCTGGACTTGGCTAGTGCTCAGTATGTGTGTGTGTGTGTGTGTGTGTGTGTATGCTTTTAGCTTGCAGATTTCCCTGGTCCTATTAAGGAATGAAATGGCCCGGCAGCCTAAAGCAGCCTCTCATTTATTTTAATAAGCTGCCAAGGTGGACATGAACATGTTAAAGTTGGACAGCCGGCAACATGACAGAAGAGCAGCTTGTCAGATCTAAGCTGAAGGAGGGAGCTCGTCTGCCTCCACCTGCAAATCACACACACACACACACACACACACACACACACACACACACACACATGCGCGCACACACACACTGACTCTCTCTCTCTCTCTCTCTCACACACACACACACACACACACACACCTACGCAGGTGAAGAGACAGAGAGAAAAAGGCAGGTAGACATATATTACCCACATACATACTCTATACAGACAGACAGACAGACAGACAGCTGTGTGTCCACACACGTGTAGAAATGAAATGACGGACTAATTGTCAAATCACAAATATTTCTGTTTTCATTAATATTGATTCGGTCCAATGCGCCCACATCCACTCAAACACATGCAGCTGCTCACTGCACTGGTGCTTTCACATGTATTTATCATCACTGTTTCACTGTATTCTAACCCCTAAATACAGCTCATGTCAATGGAGGGATAACGAAAGTGAGTGATAATAAAGAAAAAGGAAAAAAAGAGAAAAGAAATGAAAAGAATGCAATAATTTTTCTTGAATTCAAAATGTGGGTTCCATTTTGAATTAGCCCACCTTGAGTGTTCCGAAAGTTTCCTGCTCATCCAAACAGATCCAGAGTGAGTGCAAACTGGATGATGTCAAGCAACTTACATCAGAACACAGCCCCGATGGCATCAGGCGACAGATGATGACATGCTTTTTAGAGAGAGAAAGACTGGCTTTAAATTTATAACATCACTTAGCAGGGGAAACTTAGCCCCAGTGTTGCCTAAGAGATTCGCCTTAACAGCTTCGGCCTTCAGCCCTGCTGCTTGCTGCTATGAGAGCAAAACTTATAGCCCACGCTTGTGCACTGCACTGCACTGAAACATACAGTAGGCAGTTTCCAGCCGACTGGGTGGATGAAGCCTGCTCACTGAAAATAAGAATTATATAGGCTATGGTATACATGTACATTCATTATATAGATGTACAGCCATTGCACGCTCCCATACTGTATGTCACCGTAGTCTTGCGAATAGGTATCTCATAAGTCCACATCAGTCCAGTTTACTTAAACATGAGTCACATCTAGTGTTTTTTGCCAGCATCTTCCTCCAAGTCTGAATCCTCTGAGGTGTCAGCTGTCTTGCCCTGCTGGTAGCGTTCCTAACATTTGAAAACTAGTTCATCAGCAAAGGATTTAAATAGAGACTCTCAATCGCTAAATTATTATATCACACTATAATTTTTTCTCCCTGTGTGTGCTGGGTGGAAATATTCCCCAAACAAGCTCGCTTTGTGGGGAGGTTATCCCTCTAAGCACATTCAGTGAGTTTATTGTCTATATTTTCCCTTGAGCAATTTTATCACCACAAAGGGAATTATGACTATAATTACCCTAAAAAATCAATATCCTTAAATTTTAAGACACCGTAGCCTCCGAGGGTGCTTTTAATTGAGTTACCAGATGCGTATTTTTCCCAGACAGTGCAGGAGGTAAAAAAATGAATGAAGCAAATTACTCTATTTTCACCACGAATTATGCATCAAATTCAATTTGTGGAACAATGGCTTTGTTTTCCTAGGCTGGTGAGCCCCGGTCGCTAGGCAACTTGTCAAAAGCGCTGAAAGCAAATTGCTGCGCGACTCTTGTGCACATTGTGATCTAATTGTGTCATCAAGGACTTAGTAGACAAAGGTGTTTCGCTGGTGTCACAGTAAACACTCTCTAATCCCCTTAAGATCTGAGTCAATTAGGACTCCAGCTAATTCACTCATAAAACCTGCCTTCAGGTTATCCTTCTCTCTCTCTCTCTCTCTCTCTCATTCTCTATCTATCTGTCACTGCCTAATGCCGTGTACATGAGACACTCTTAAGCTAGCGGTAGCATCTCCCCCCACAGCCGGCTAATCTGCTGCCATTCTTCTAATCATCCCGACACTCCGAGGCCGGGATCTATTTTCATCGGGAGTTTGATAGGATCTCGGCGGGAATTAGCGGGTGCTTGCGGAGGGGCCGACAGCAGGGCAAGCCCACGCCTGTGATCTCGAGGCTTTAGGCCCCCTTCTCATTAGGCTGTGAGCGGCCTGGATCGAAGAGAAGCCGAAGTTGGGCGAGAGGATTTTTTTTTTTTTAAATCCTCTGGAGGCTAGTGTTGTGGAGCAGCAGTTATTTAGTCGTCTTTGATTAGCTCGGCCTGAGTGCTTTGATTTAGAGAACTTCTGAAGATTGAGATTGAGATTGTGTAGGGGGCTGGGGGGGAGGTTAAGGGGGAAGAAGGTCTTTATCATCCCCCCTCAGAAAGGGCATTTGGGTGGGGGTGGGGGTTGCCTGGTCTCTTCACTTCATCTCTCCACCTTTGACTTTGCTTGTGCTGAAAGTCACAGCAGTGCCATAGTTAGAGGCTATGGTACGGAAGGAAACGTATGCTCAGGCACGCTCAACGACTGATATGATAAAGTGGCCTCTTTTTTCGATGCTATGAAGAACTGCCTGTGTGTGTGTGTGTGTGTGTGTATGTGTGTGTGTGTGTGTGTGTGTTAGGTGTAGGGTTAAGTTGTGTTTTGGCTGTAATGAACAACGCTTAGCCTCTTCCGGCTCTGACTGCAGGTAATTGTGAGGCTCCATTTGAAAGAGCGAAGCGTCTGACGGGCTCTGAGAGGTCAGAGTTCCTTGCCAGCATATTCATTATCTACTTGACACACTTAAAAAAGACCCAAACCCTGAACAGAGACACTCACTCGAAGATAGAAGACTTTATCCTCAAAGACCTAATGAGGTATAGTTAACCGTGGCTATATTTAGCCGAAGGGAACAGAAGCCTCTCTCGAGAGATTTGAAGGTAATTGAGTGGTGGGATTTGAAGAAGTAATGTTAGTTTAACTGTAAAAGCATGTGTTTGAACCAGTCTCTATCCTTGTCTCTACTACATGCTGAACACAAGGTTCAAAGACTTGTTTTTGCAAAGACATTAAGCGCAGGATAGTATATTTCAGACTTATTTTTAAATGTCAGAGGACAAATAAAATAACTTTCACGTGGCCTCAGGATATTCAAATAAACAAGAGATATCCAACAGCGTGTTTGTCTGTCCTTAACTAGTGAACAGAGTCACTCAAATACAATTTAATATAACTTAACAATCAGTGTCAATATTAAGCCATATGGATTATGCAAAAGTTAGTCTGTATCTGAAGAATCTGTAAGTAAACACACACACACACACACACACACACACACACACACACACACAAGACAGGACTTGTGCCTGAAGTCTCAAACACAGATTCCCATGGAAAATGTTCGAAATGTTCTTGCTACACGGCTTCAGCCAGTGCGAGTGTGTTTCCCTGTTGACATTGCGAATACTGATACCTTTAAAAACTCTTCAAAGCTTTGTGCCACTCTCAATTACCCTTTGCTCAGATGTCAGCCAATCAGAGATGACATCAAGCAAGCGCACAGACAGAAGTGGAGCAGCACAACATGGCCGACATTCCCGCCGCTGTCGCCGGTTACTTTCATATCAGCGAGGGCCTTCTCTCCGGAGATGCCCAGTCTTTGATACTTGAAGCCTACAAAATAATATCTCCCTGCTTTGAAAAACAATTTTGCCAGGGTTCGGGACAAGGGGGATTTGTATATAAATATGTTTATTTATTTTTACACTTATTTATATATACTGTATTTGCACCACGGGCACACTAGATGACTGGATGCTTCTTGAACTTACCAAAGGCAAAAAGGGAAAAAAAGTGTCCTGATTTATTTGTTTATTATTCACAAACAGCAATGCAAAATTGATGACGACGGGTTCCATTGGCAGAGAACCGCTGGGGAGTGGGGAGGACACTCTGGAACATCAAGGATGTTATAGAACTCATGGCTTCTGACACTTACAAGTAATGTAGCTAGATATCCAAAATAAATGTACATGTGTTGATGCGGTTGCATCTAGCAGTTACACATAAACAGAGGTTTCAGAGGACACTTCAAATGTATACAGTACTATATGCCAAACGTCAAAACCCCAGCCAGAGTGAAAATTTCGGAAAAGTTCACTATACTGTATGTAACACGAGCAAAAATTTTTTGGGAGCTCATGTAAACTGAATTTGAGAGTGAGGAAGAGGGCAGTCATGGCCTACTGGTTTGGGCCTCGGACTGACTGAAGAGAGGCCATCTGTACTTGTGGGCAATAGGAAAAACTATGGGCTAGAGACAATTTTCTGTGTCCATATCTATTAATGTGCCCCTAAGAAAGGCTCCTACTGTAACCCTAATTGCTCCCTGGATGCAGCAGCAGTGTATTTTTCTGTGTGTGTGTGTGTGTGTGTGTGTGTCTGTGTGTGTTCATGTATGTGTGTGTATGTATATATCTGCTGCGTTTCTGAGTGTGTATGTTTATCGCTTGTGTATCTGAGTGTGTGTGTATCTGCCGAGCATGTGTGTGTGTGTGTCCCCGTGTGTGTCCTCTAAGTGTGTGTGTGTGTGTCTCACTGATCTTAGACAGGGATGCTCCGAGTGGTGAGTGAGGATTTAGAGTTAGGTTGATTCTAATCACCTGATGCTTACAGAGTGACCAAGAGAACAATTTAATTTTATAATCAGTGTTTGGGGACCAAAATAACTTTCTGTCCAACAGTCCAATATTTCTAGTGGCGCCTCTTATCATAGATGGGTAAAATTCTGAGCACATACCGATCAAGATAGTATAGAGTATACAGTATATACTTCATATATGTACTCCCGGCCTCCCGCTCTACATGCCCCTTGAACTCTCCTAATCTCTGTGACGCCCACCTCTCCACCTCCACCCCTATCTCCCCCCATCTCACCCCAATCCCTGACACTGGGCTCCCTGGACACTCTCCATCTTTCCTCCGCACCTCCATCTCTAGCCCAACACGAGTCTTACACAAGACGGCCAGGTGTGGTCAAACCTCTGTCCCCACCTGGGAATGAGATGACCGTTATCTGTTCTTGGCCACTGGCCTACCTCCCTCATTTCTTCTCCCTCCCTCTCTCTCTCTCCCTCTCCTCCTCCCCCCTCTCTCTCTCTCTTTCTCCTTAGCCAAAGCCCCGATGGCTATCGGATGAGGTCTCTGCTGGAGGATGTGACCTGATAAAGAGTCTAATGAACATACAGGAACTTTGGTAAGTTAAGCATCAAAACATCGAAGGTGGTTTGAACTCTGACTTCTCCTTCTTCTGGCGTGCGGGCCCCTCTTATCGGCCGAGCCAGAGAGCTCTGGCAGATTAGACTGCTCCTAATGAAGTGGGGGGAATCGGAAAAGGTCTTAACACGGCCGGAGAGGATTGCTTCCAACATTTTTCAACTCGTTATCTCAAGTGCCCAGATTGCTGTTCCAGACAGGGCTCTATTTTTTCTTTTTTTTTTAAGTTGCAGGTCTCTTCGTCAAAGGTGGAAAGGTGTAAAAAAGTTTTTAAAGAAACACAAGGAAAGAAAAAAAAAAGAATAAAACATAATTACACACTGCAAAGATCAAAGTGCACAGGAGAGTAATATTTCTAACAGAAACATCTCGTGAGCAGTATACACGATCTACAAGTCACAAGTGGCGGTGCTTGTGTTGATACTGATGATGTTATTCACCACTAGAGAAAACAAACAGCATATCTCTCTTTTTTATTTCATGTTCTGTCGTTCCCGCTCAACACAGTGAGAAACATGCCTGTCATTTCTAATCTGACCCGCTTTAATCAATAAAAACCGCACTTTAGTTTGGGTTGTATTCATATGACCTTATCACACAAACATGATGTGAAGAGTTGCTGTCTCGCTGGCCAGACTCTCTGTCGTCCAAATGCTAAAGTTGCTGGTGAATTATTTAGAGCCCTGCGTCTTTTAATGCATCTGCAGGATGTGTTCATTCTGAGGTAAGAACTCGCACAAAGTACCTGCAACATTTTCACAAAATGAGCTTTTTTTGTGCATAATGTAACCCTCCCCGCTCCCTCCCTCCCTCCACACACACACACACACACACTCACACACACACACACACACACACACACACACACACACATTCAGCCGGTGTCTCCTGTGAGAAAGCACTGCTTCTGTCAGGTTGAATATAGGCACTCTCCTGGGCTCCAGAGGTAATGAGCTTTAAGTAGCGATGTCGCTCCTCAGAAATGTACAACAGTCATTTCAGTGGATGTGACGGCTTGCCGCTAATACACCGGCTGACAGGTTAATAATTAATTGTTAAGTGATAAATGTCTCTGAGGCATGAGGAATAGCCAGTGTTATAATAAATATAGAAAAGGCGCCGTATAATTTATAAGGGTGTGTTAGGCTGATGTAAAGGTGTTGAATTATTCATCTTTGGAAGTGGTCGTTCACTGGTCCTCTGAAGGTGCTGGCTTGGAAGAAGAAGAAGAAGAAGAAAAAAATCTAAGTCAATTCTAAAACGATATGGAAAAGATGGCTGCATTTTAAATGGGATATCTGTGGGCTCATTGCATGGCTTTAAAAATAAAAAATAGCCGGTTTTTAATTTAGCTCTTGG
>JAGFZM010001646.1:36270-43262 GCA_017657215.1 Limnothrissa miodon
TGAAGACAGGTTTTCCTTTATTCAGCATGCTTACTTAGCGCTTGTTTCATCTCAGCATTGGCCCTCTGCACAAGCTCACTGTAGTTTGGATTGGGATGTTGATGTTGATGGAGGGCTCAGGCTGAGAGCTCCCCCTGTCTGGTCACGTCACTGTGTGTGTGTGTGTGAGTGTGTGTGTGCGTGTGTGTGTGTGTGTGTGCAGCTGTCTGTTGCTTCCCATCTCCCATTGTCCCTCCTCCAGTGCTGATTGTAAAAGTGTAAAAGACGTGCAGCAAGTTGTCAGGATCATCTACCCCTCAGGTAAACACCCACTTACAGTATGAACCAACGTTCAGCGCTGACGCTTGGAGACTGAAGTGACTGTACGACTGTATTGTATAGTGCAGTGTGCAAGTTTCATTTGCTATACAGTACTTTAGTTAGGTCTGCCTGGTGTGCTGCAGGGTCTAATTCCTTATTTGGTGCTGCTGATCCGAGTTGGCGTTTGGAGACCAAAGTGACGATGCAGTCCTGCTCAGCTGCTCTGTATAAAGTGCAATACATGCAGCATATATATATATTTTTTTTTTTTTTTTTTTTTATTTTTTTTAGTGCTTATTGGTACAGGGATTTCAGAGTTTCAGAAAAAAAATCAAATCATTATTTTTGTAAAGATACTAAAAACTACTTGGAGTGCTGTAGGATGTTGCAAATGTATTATTCGGTACAGGGATTTTAGAGTTTCAGAAAAAGAATCAGTTCTGAGGCACTCATAAAAGATGCGTTAAAATATATTTATTAGGGTACTTAAACACAATATTTATTTTAATGCGTATGTTTTGAAAACATCTGACTCTTTCCATTTGCTATACTTGTTTATAAGCTCTTAAAACTTTTATACGTAGATAGACTTAAATACACTAGTATATGTAGTATAGCAGTGAGGTATACTTAATACACTACTATAGTATGTGTGCTAAATGTTTAGAGAATATTCATAAATAACATGCCCAGAAACCCAGCACTGAGAGAAACTTTATTTAATTATTTACAGTAATGTATGTACATAATATAAAGTACAGACATAATTAACTAAGGGTTAGGTTACATCTAAATCTGCATCAGTAATTCACACTAACATTAAATTGCAGTTTAGTCCTTTCAGGCATGAGAGTGTGTGTGTCTGTGTGTGTGTGTGGCCAACGTATAGATTATGTGTATTGTGTATATGGACAGTGCAGTTCATAGGGGGGACTCTGCAGGTGATGCCAGTGATGTGCTCTTACCTTCACCCAACAGATGCTACCACAGGATGATGGGCTAGGTGGCTACCTGGGCTGCTAGCCTCCGCACACACACACACACACACACACAAAACATACACCCACCCCCAAACAAACACACTGACACACACCCACACACACACACCTTGTCAACCAACACAGGTATCTGCTGGTGACCATAGCAGCCAAGGGTCATGAACCCCCGTTGGCATGGTGATAGAGGAAGTGGCAGCTCACAGCGACCTCCCACGCCCTTACATCGCTCACCTGGGCAGGTAAGGGGAGGCAGAGGAGCCACTGGCTGACGGATTGGGAGCGGGGCAAACAGAAAAGGTCACTGCCACTGAGGGACAAGGCCATGATGTGGCACACACACACACACACACACACTGCAAACTTCATTAAGCGTCTGGATAATTGGCCTATTATTCTGGGTTATACCAGGTCTTTTTAAACTGCTATTATACCTGTTGTATACCTGCTGTTATACCTATTAAACCTGATACTGAATAACTTCTGAAAATATATAAAAAATGTAAGAAAATGAATTTATTTTGACTAAAAAGTAGCTAGAAAAAGTATTAACTTTCATTTCTGTTCTGAGTTTAAGTTTCATTATACACTAGGTGGTTTTATCAGACAGTGAGGAAAATGTAGTATCTATTTCAGCATGGCACTATAATGAGGGATTAGTTGATATTCCATTCATTGCATGAAAGTGCCCATGTTACATTATTTACAAAAACCACCTTTTTGTTCTATCAACAGCTGAGAACTTTCACCTGATTATTGTATTTCTACTGTAACTGTCAGCTCAATGGGTCATGATGTATTTCATGATGTATTTCATGATGCTACTGAATGCTTGTAAATTCATAGTGATGTATAAAATACTTTGGGGTTTTATGACTATGTCTGAAAATGCCATTTAAATGGCTGTCACAAACACATTACTATTAAGATGGCCAACCTGTGTGCTCTCTCTCTGTCTTTCTCTCTCTCTCACACACACACACCAGCCATCTTGGCCCACTCTTGACTGCTCGGGGAGGCGTCCCCGTCGGGCCTGTTTATTATTGATAAATAAACATCTGGAGGCCTCTAGAGTGTCTCTGCGGTGCCTTAGTGCAGGCGTCTAGGCCCCGAGGTGATTTATTATGGTAAGGAGAGTGAGTACACTCACTGTGTGTGTGTGTGTGGTGTGGGGATGCACAGGGTTGAAGGGAGCGATGGGGGTGTCTGACCTTCCTTTAATTAACGCTGATGAGGATGAAGGTGAGACAGAGAGAGTCTGTGTGTGTGAGAGTGTGTGTGTGTGTGTGTTTGTCTGGACATAAATCACCAAGCCTGCCTCTCAGCTCCACTCATGCCTCCTTGTCTGGTCTGGCCTGGCTTGGACTGCGTTGGCTGGCCTAGGCATTGTGCAACAACATCCCATAATAACCTTGTGGCATGGCAGGTTAAATGAGCAACTCTCTCTCTCTCTCCCTCCCTCTCTCTCTTTTTCTTTCTTTCCCTTCACACCCCCGTCCCATCCTCCCCTCCTCTATTATGTGAGTGGACAGCTCCCATTGTGACGCCTGCCTTTGTGTGTGCTGTGCAGTCTAATTTGCTCATTCCTGTTCCTTGAGTGGTCTCCTTGGTGATTTTTAGGGGGACGTTTTTTTTTTTTACTTTTCTTTTATCGTGTGTGTGTGTGTGTGTGTCTGAGTGTGTGTGAGTGTGTATGGCCTTGTTCAATTGGATGCAGAGTTAATGAAACAATTGCCGGCGCCACTCTTGACATTGCTGCGAGTGTCCATTTGCGGCGCGTTTCGTCTAGCGTGCCCGATCTAATCAAACCTCCAACGCGCTCGCTCTCCGCACACCAGTCATGAACGGATCGGTGTTTTACAGGCTTGAGCTCGGAAATGCAGCAGGATTTGGAACCGGCAGCTTAATTGCCTCGGGAGTGAAGCTGACATCCCATAATATGATACCTCCAAGTCATTTAGTCCTCACGGAGCGCTGCTGTGTCGGTGGTTTAGCCAATCGCACTAGGCGCTAACCACGCCAAGGTCAGGAGTGGGCGTGCGGTTGCGTGCTCGAAATCTTTTCCTGTTTTCCACCTCGTCTCAAAGACACCTGCAAAAAATCGTTAATTGTGAGTAGAGGTGGAAATAAAAAATGACTTTATATCCTCTTGTATTGTAGAGTCACATAATAGAGTCATTTAAGGTCATGAATAGATTTGAACTCTGGACAAGACACAAAAACAACAACATAGTCTTGGTCTTTGTGAGCCGAGTAAACATGTCAATTAGCTCGACTCACACCTTTGCCCTTTGACCTCGGTGTCACCTTGGTGACTTCCAAGGTCAACCACGTGACTGCCCTCCCCTCTCTCCGAACCTGTACTGTCCGTTCTCTCTGGCCTAGTGTCTGTCTTTGGCTTGTGTGAGGGTCAGTCTGTGATGGATGGTGCTGCATTGCAGTGGCTTTGATCTCCACGCTGCTAAAGATTATTGCCCTATTCTTTGAGCGGGTGGGTCAAGAGGGACTTCAGCAAGGTCCTCTCCAGCATCTGCGTGAGTGTGGGGCCCAACAATAGCACCAGACGACCTTTGAACTCCAGCTTTGCATCAACACTGACCCCGATTGTAAGGCAACCTGACAACAACAACAAAAAAGAGTCAATTTAAACGTAAACCATAAAAATCACAACAAAACCTATGACATATATAATATGTATATTATATACCAGTAATATGAAATTATATTCAGGTAATTCAGAATGCCAAACTTTTTTGAGAGATGCAAACATTAGATAGATAGATAAATAGAGATAGTTTTATTCATTATTTCTCTTTGCGCATTTACCATCCATATGTTAAAACTGAATATTCCCTCACTCATTCACTCACTCACTCGTTTACCCATTCACTCATTCGTTCACTCATTCACTGATGCATCCCCAAATCCTCCGCTCATTAAATCATCACTGCGCTTGTTAAGTCATTCGTTCGGTCGTTCATTACATCTGCGTGTTCCGAAAAATGTCAACAAGGCGTCGAGAGGGGAAATGCACCCAGACAGAAGTACACAGACCGGCCTGCTTGCCACCGGGCCAATTAGCTTCAGCTAATACCCGACTTAAAGTACAGCATTGTGTGCCTGCAGCTGAGAGGCCTGCTTCAGGTCCCGATGAATAATTGAAACGTATTTACCCACAGAGAACTCACATGTGTCAGCCTGTATTATTCTGATTTAGGCTTTGTATACATAATAAGCCCAACATATGCTGCAGAGAGAGAGAGAGAGAGAGAGAGAGACAGAGAGAGAGAGAGAGAGATAGAGAGAGAGAGAGATGCTGATGAGCTAGATGTCACTCTGTCTCTCCTGACATTTTCATGGCTTAAAATGTTTCATGCATTTTTAGTGTGTGTGTGTGTGTGTGAGCATGTGCATTTATGATTGCGTGTATGTGTGTGAGCATGTGCATTTATGTTTGTGTGTGTGTGTGTTGCTGTCTCATTTCATAAATAATGTATTTATTTATCATGAAAATCTGTTTTTGGAATTAAAGACTACCCCACTTCAAAGACAGGAAACCTTTGATATGTTCGATTCTCTCTGAATAACTGACGAGATTTATTCAATTTATGCAAACCAACTCCTGTGTGATGGAGGTGCCGCTGGAATACATCGGACTGAGCTAAATTACATAATGAGGAATAGTTTACAGCCGTAACATTAAAGGCTTTCTGCCTAATCCTCCTCTTTTTTAATGGGGCCATTTGGCACGAGGCATGTGCCCACCGTGCTGACAACAGCAGGCTCGGGAGAGAGCCGGGTGCGCCGCCGCAGACGCGAGCGTGACTGAAATGAACTCGGACTGACGTGGCCTAGTCCCTTCCTCTTTCTCTTCTTGATGTTCGAGTTCAGAGGTGCCTACGGGGAATTAAATGGCTCTTTTAACTTCGTTTTTTCCTTCCTTATATATTTCTCTCCTGATGTACATGAATTAAATATCACTCCCAGGGCCACACGCGCGCAGGAGGGGGGGGGGGACTCAGGTCCTTTATTAGCGAGCTACTGTAAGATACCGATAGCAAGAATAGGTGCGTCGGAAAGGGAAGCATGAAACTAAACTAAACATGCGTCTTACCTGCATGGGGTTTGTCGAAGGCTCATTAACCCTGTACTAGAATGTTCTTTTGCTTTGTACCCACTGTTCTTCTACTACCCAGTTAAAGGCAAGGCAAGGCAAGTTTATTTATATAGCGCTTTTCATACACAAAGTAGGCAGTTCAGTGTGCTTTTCAAAGATAAAAATAAAAACATAGTGGATAAAATAAAGGAAGAAAATAAATAAATAAAATTAACGGACGGAATACAGTATACAGAGAGTAAAAAGTTAAAAAGAATAAAAAGTTAATAAAGGACAGAAAATAAAAATAATTTTAGGATAAGGATTTTCCCAAATTCCTAAATTTGTAACCTACAAATGTTATTCTATACTCCCAGCAAACAGAAGCACATCTTTTATTACAATAGTAACTATCATGCTTAGAAATGATCCAAGTCAAACACCTCAACTGAAAGTAGCACCCCTGGATATTCCCCAAAGTAGTTCCCTAGTGTGCACTATTCCTTTAGACAAAGCAGCCAGGTAGTCATCGGAAGGTGTGGGTTGCCTTCTAGACTTTATGGGCCTCTCTATACTAATGGCAATCAAGAGGTCCAGACATCTGGATAAGAAAAAAAAAAACAAATGAAAAAGGTTTGCAGGTTCTGTGACCTTTTAAATGGTGGCAGGGGGCATTATTCTGGGATTGTGCATAAATAACAACATAGCATAGAATGACAACCATAGCATTTTATAAAATATTTCCAATGTATGTTACACTAATCAAGTTCTGGAAATGAAATTAAATGACTCATTCTTGGCAATACATTGAATGAAAACAAGGCAATACATTTTTTGCTGTTGCCTTTTTGCATTTTATTGGCAGTCTCTATACTTACATTTATTACCATTATATTCGTCTTTGTAGGGCAAAGTACATAATAACCATGTCTGTAAGGGTTTATAACAGATTATAATCACACAAATAAATAAATCCAATAGAATTATATACATACTCTACATATGCCAACATATATTAAGTATAAATTATATAAAAAAAAATATATATATATATATATATATACGTGCTTAAGCTGTATACCTGCTGTGCGTTGCACCATCACTCATTGTTCTATTGCCTATATGAAAATAAAGAATAATAAGGCAGGTTGGTTAAATACAGATCGGAGAAGTTAAAGGGCAGCACGCCTACATGTACTGACAGGTTGATTCTTCTAACGTGGCAGTGGTCACACAAAAACCCATTAAAAAACATCAATCTCATACTTCTCCTAAACACACACATGCACACACACACACACATACAATCATACACAACCATTTATTTCTTTCTCTATTTTGAATATTCAGACGCAGATTGCGATGTGAAAATAGCCCAGCAGGGTGAGCATGAAGTGGGGGTGGTGATGAAGGGCCGGGGGTTGGGTATGGGGCTGGGGGGGTGGGGGCACTCTGATTTGATGCTTGTCCATCAGGCTTCTCTGCAGTTACAGGTGGTCTCATATCCCCGCACTGGCACCAACACACACACACACACACACACATTCACACACACAGGCCTTCATCACATAAACACACACACACACACACACACACACACA
>JAGFZM010001646.1:43272-57244 GCA_017657215.1 Limnothrissa miodon
ACACACACACACACACACACACACACACATATGACAGCAGGCTCCCCTCCCAGGGTCATTTGCATGTTGGACAGACAACAAACAGCCCTGTGCATGTCAAAATAGGTGGCGGGGCATGACAGGTTTCCGGAACAATCCTGTCTCTTCCTGGCCGACCTCTGACCCTCCTCTATGTCTCCGCTCACATTCAGGAGGGAAGATGAGGGGAGCACAGCCCCAGAGAAGAAAGAAAAGAAAATCACACCATCCCCCCTCTCCTCGCCTTTGGAATAAATCTAGATACCAATGTCATTATCCTTTCTCTCGTTTCACCTCCTCTCTCTCACCCTGCGTCCGTCTCGTCTCGTTCTCTCTGCCCTTTCTGATCCCTCCATCTCATTCCCTCTCATCACTCTCCATCCTCCTCAGTCCATCTCTACATCCTCCTCTCTCCTTTCCTCACACATCACTTTGGAGCTGCAAAGTAGATTTGCTAATTTATTTTTTATTTCCGTGTTGTTTTTATCTCCCTCTGTGACTCGATCCAAACAGCCGTGTTCTAGTCTGACACTGACAAGACAGGAACAGCTCCGAGGACCCCCACCGCAGAAGGGCCTGATCTTTTATTTGGCTGGGAGGACCACGATGGCACTAATTACCCGTCCGACTCATTTTCTGTTTGTGTTGCTATTCATACGCTCACCATTTCATCGCAAACCACACTGAACTGTCATTTCTCTCAGAGACAATTTTTGTGTCTTTCTCTCTCTCCCAACCCCCCCCCCCCCCCCCCCCCCCAACACCACCACTCCGCAAATCCCAGAGGTGTTTCCGTGCTCAACACAGTGCCCTTGAAGATTAGTCTACACTGTGTGACCTGACAGAGGCTGTCAACTTGCCAGCAGTGCTGAAATTCATTACTAATGTCAGGAATTTAAGTAAAGTCAATTTAATTTCGCTCTAGCAATTCACTTTTAAAGCACTACTCATCTATGGTGGATTTTATTCAGTTGACTAAGCATGTTTTCTTTTTCTTATTGGGGGGGGGGGTGGTTGTGGATGTATTGGTTGTGTTTGAAATGCAGTTTTTTGAAAAATAAATATGTAATGTAGACATTATGGATCATTTTAGTCTTACAGTCGTGTAGTATGTTAAGCGCTTTTACCAGTGCCTATCAGGAAATATGGCTGATTCTGGGGAAGTTCTGGCTTAAACCCGGCACGGAGCCAACACACACACACACACGTCTACAGTCTCTCTCTCTCTCTCTCTCACACACACACACACACACACACACACACTTGTCTTATCACTCCTAAAGTACTCAGTCAGTGTAAAATGAACTTCCCCCCAGAGATAATCCTTCTGCCTGTCTACTCTCTCCACAGAGAACACTAATTGGCTCTCCACACCTGTGGATACTTCTTTCTTTTCTCCCTCCTTTATTTCCATCTCTTCTTCTCTCTCCTCCCCCTCTCCTCTCCTCCTCTCCTGCCCATCTCCATCTCCACAGTACTGGGCCTGGTGGCTCCCTCCCTCCCTCTGTCGCTCGCTTGCCTATCTCCAGCTGAAAAACACTGGGCCTTTCAATCAGAACCTCCACAAATGAACCATTTCAGATAGGCGTCTCCTTCTATTAGCCGGAGCCAGATAAGGCTCTGCATTGCCGCCGATCTTGGGTGTCCATACGTCCCCATCGCCGCATATATCGCCCAGTGGAAATAGAGACTTGAGAAAGCCTTAATCACTCTTTTACTTTTAAGTGGATACTTTACATATTTAAGCAGATCGTTACATCATGAGCCGGTGTCGGAGGGACTGGGGTGAGGAGTCGTTCGCCGCTATCTGCCGAGGTTAAATAGGAGGTCATCCCGTCCGACATGACTCTTCCTCTCACGCCGTCTAATCCGGAGTGTTTTAATCCTCCGTGTGTAGAATATCTGGCCAGGAATATTAGGCTGTTAATTCGCTGCACCTCTCTGATCACTCGTAATGTTTAACAGGGCAGCTTAGCGCTCTGCATTTTTTAACAGACTGGCTTTTTGGCCTGCGCTTGCAATTTTCTTTTCTAGTGGAAGTTTTTAGTATAATACTCAGGTCCAACAGCTGTATGTCTGTGAGCTGGAGACAGAGAAGGTGCCTGCTTTATCAGTTAATATGTGAAACAGCAGTAAAAAGCACTATCGATGAGTTTTACACTTCACTACATTATTATGTTAAGGCTAATGTCTCCCGAGGGGTTCAGATATTGGGAAATAATGGACTCGGAGAAAAGAAACACCACAACGCCGTGAAGAACATCTAGAAGGACGTTATCCTGCCTATTACCTTTTTTAGATTTAGTTATTTTCAGTTGTTATGGTTACATTCTAAAGAAGAACGAACCTTGTGGAATGGAATGGAACCTTGTCAGCCAATCAGAAAAGAGTATTTAGTTAGGGCCTATATTATTATTATAGTGTTTTATTATAGAGTATAGTATTTCTTCAGGTGAAAGATATATAATACTTACATGATATAAGTATATACAAATATTGGCTTGTGCAGCCTTTTATACAAATACTTTTAACCAAATTGATTTTTATTTATATTGTACATTGTAACCTTTTTATGAAAAACATAACTAAACAGCTGGATTAGACTGTTGTGAAGTGATTTTGAAAGAAATTCTTCCAAAAGAAAAGTAAAAGCAAAAAAAAAAAGCAAAAAAAAGAAAGAAAAACCCACACATCTTGCTGCTTTTGAAGCTGTTGTCTGTTTTGTCTGCTTGGATAATTGATACTTTCCTCACAATTATGATAAAGCCATAAAATGTCACTCTAGCATGCTATTGCTATTGGTTTGACAGCTCGTCCCAACGGGTCTGTTATTCAACCTTTCAATGCTAACCTTTCCATGTATTTAAAGACATGTAAATTTGCCTTTTGTTTCCACTGAGCCACAGAGACAGACACTTGAGATTATGTTTATTGTCGACTTAATCCTCTGAAGGAGCGCTTGCATGTTCTCCCATTCAAAGGAGCTCTTTCACAGCAGTAGCAGCGGCTTGCAGAGACGCACGGGAGGCCCCAGAAAAGCCCCGTCTGAAGCCCTTCGCCGAACGTGTTGTCACAACAGCGGAGGAATGCAAAACCTACGCCGTGTTTCAACCTGGGATCGACACTCTCTGTCTGAGAGGATCCATAGGCATGGAGCAGGAGGAGCAGTATGTTTGTGTGTGTGTGTGTGAGGATGTTTCAGATGGTTCATATCATCAGTTAGCTTACACTCCTTCATCTCCTTCCCTCATTCTCCCTCTCAACCCCCTGCAGGCAAATACCAATAAATAAAGGCACCAAGTAAGTAAGTAAGCAAGTAAATAAATAAATAAGACAAACAAACAAACGTGTCCCTGACGGGGTTACAGAATGGAGCTCAGGAAAATGGAGGCCATTTTAGGTGTGAGGTGTGAATGCAAGTGGCAATAATAAAACATCACCCTCCATCTAAAGCACATACTTGGTGTTTGCCTGGAAGTATCGAGGTTAATGGGGACATGCTTTTCACTTAGCAAAAAAAATAAAAAGAGTTTTCTCAGCCCAAGAAATGTTAAAAAGAGAGATTGTGAATCAGACACAGGATGGGAGAAGTGTTGCTTATTGCTGAGAGACAAGACTGTTTTGGCAAATATGGTGTGAGAAATTGGGTGTAGTTTGAGCTGACAGCTGGATTGGAAGATCTTTTCGCAATCTTGCTTGACCTACGTGGCCCATTTAGAGAAAGGAAATGTGACAGGGAGGTTGAACAAAGAAAAGCACAAAAACACAGATAAGAAAAAAATGAATATATATATATATATATGGTACTGTTCCAAATTGAGATATAAATTTTTTACCTGTGTTGTAAAAATGGATTTTAGTTTTAAAGGAAGGAACATTATCTTTCTGAGAATAGGACTTGGAGAATAAGAAGTTATATGGGTTGTACTCACATAGTTGTAAAAGAAACTAAGTAGCCTATTTATAAGGAAGTCAACAAGGTTGAACAATTGTTATTGTTAAAAGTTTGGGGGCAGTTTTTTCCTTCACTTTTATTTGTATGAAAAAAAAAATACAACACCTACTGTCAGGTGATATAGACTGCATTATCATCATTTAAATCTTTGAGCTAATCAGAATGATGTAAACACTTTTTTTTTATCACAAGCATCCTTGTCAGTAACATGCTACACTTGATCGTCCAGAAACAGTCACCTTGACGCTCAGACGATTTTGGCAACATATGTGTGACATAAGAGGGAAAACTGCCATAAAGTGAGAGTTAGCGAGTGCCTCCATTTTGCTGTTGGGTGAAACCTGTCAAAGTGTTTGTTTTCAATCACAAGGAGAAGAAGGGAAAAAGAGACAGAAACAGAAACGGCGATGCTAATGCATTCAACCATTAGAATGTGTTTTTGGTAACACCTGTCCGTACATCAGAGTCTTCCTCCCTCATTAGCAGGTCTATTTAAATATCATGTCTGCTCTCCAAAAACAAACAAACAAACAAACAAACAAACGAAAAAAACAAGGTAAAAGAGAAATTAAAATGTCTCACTCTAAAATCTGCTTTGCACTGTCTTCATATCCATTTTAGTGATTTAATCTCTCTCTCCCTCTTTCTGTCATCCTTCCCTCATTTTCTCTCTCTTTCTCTCATTTCTTTCTCTGTGTCTCCCTCTCTTTCTCTCGTTTTCTCTCTTTCCCTCTCTCTCTGTGGCTTGTTTTGTGTTTAATTCAGGCTCATTAAGCAAGAGTCTCAGTATGCCAGGGTGAGCCTCCACAGGAGGTGTCTGTGTGTGTGTGTGTGTGTGTGTGTGTGTGTGTGTGTGTGTGTGTGTGCTTGCAAGAGGGCTCTTTTTTGGCAGCTCCAACCTCAACTGTGGTTGAAAAACAAAGGATCCCCCCAAACGCAAACCCCCTAACAGTGCTCACCATCCCACCCCAAATCACCCCATACACACACACACACAGTCAAGTGGCCCCACCCTGTTCAGATCCTCATGCCAGAGGGACCAGCAATGAATAATCCACGAAAAAGACAGCCTAAGCTTTTTTAACCTCAGACTAAGGCCATTCTTTGGAGACCTACGATACACAGTGGATTTACAACATGAAAACACTCACACACACACACACACACACACACACAGACACACACACAACCCCCTCCTTCCTGCAACATACTTGCAGTCATCCTTTTCTCAGCAACCCCTGTGCCTCCCTCCCCTCCTCCTCCTCTCTTCTTCTCCTCCGCCTCTCCCCGTACACATTTGAATAGAGACCCATCAAAAGTAGGCAAAACACATAATTACCAGCATTAATATAATGAAGTCTTTGAGATAAGCAGCCTGAGACTGAGCTCCCCTCTCTGTGAGGGAGGTAGTGCTTGCAGGGGTGTGTGTGTGAGGGTGGGGTTGTGATGTGGGGAATGTAAACAGCACTTACAACTAAGTGCGCTGTAGCCGGAGACCTGAACAAACACACACACGGATCAGCTGCCCCGCTTGCTTTTCTCAGGTATGCAGGGGAAGAGTGAGAGGCGCCCGGGCAGGTACCTGGTTGAGCACCTGGGCAGGTATCTGGAGGCCGTGGGGTGGTGGTGGTGGGGGATACCTATGGCTGCTAGTGCTGACACAGCTGGAGGCCGAAGCAGAGGCGAGGGGAATCTGTTGAGCGTGTGTTTCCAGATTACCTCTTTATTTCGGTGTAATTAACGCACAATCACACCCTGACCCATTTCTCCTCCTCCCTTCTGTTGTTTAGTTAGCTTTCTCTTTCCCTCTCTCTCTCCCTCTCTCTCTCTTTCGCTATTTCTTTCTGCCTCTCTGTCTCTTTCTTCCTCTGAGGGTAGCTTGCGGTTTCTATTTGATGAGATCCTGAGGGTTCTGGTGCGTGGCAGGTTCCTTTGTAGCTCAAAAACCCAGAGAGGAGCAGGGCAGGGTGGTGGGGTGGGGGGTGTAAAAGCTCCCGTACCCGGGGGCAATTCCCTGCTCGACGTGGGGATTTGCCCCAACAGCCGCTCTCGAGCTTCACATCTTCTTTGGAACAGCAGCAATGTTATCACAGATCAAAACACTCTGACCTATCTGTAGTCATTGAGTGCTACACTTTTTGCTAGCACGCTAGTTACATAAGAGTGAGAGAGCGCGGCTAACTGGGCCAAGCTAACATTGCCTGAGGCAATGTTGGAGATTCCCAGTTCTTTGCTCACGTTGTCTCAACTATAGACCACAATTGATCATTTTACATCTCGACACGGGATGCATTTGTATCAGCTGATTTATTCAGCGTTTATTGAAAGTAACCATTTATGAGAAACCGGTTTCTTCTAAAACCATGGCTTTAAAAAAATGCTAGTCATCAGCTTCAGCCTTTTCTCTTTCACGGAATATATTTCCCTGAAAAAAAAAAAACACATTTATGGATCCTATGTGGTTCAAAGCATAGAGAATGGTATTCAATAGCTGTTTTTACCCAAATAAATTTCAGGCTAAGGAAGCAAGCCAGTAAGTGCAATTCATAATCTTGTGTGCCAAATTAGCCTGCTAATCACATTTACAAACACACATTTACTACTACTTACATTTACTCTGCCTTTTTGAAACCTAGATTTCACTTTTAAATGGCATCTATTTTCAGTGTACTTACAGTCTGGTTTAAGCTTCAAAACACTCTGAACTCTAACTTAGCAAAGTTTATCGTTGTCTCTTTGTCTTTCCAAAAGGCAGTCTGCTCCCAATCTTATTCTCTGTGTCCTGTGCCTGCGTGTGTCATCTGTGTCATTGATCTGTGGCCTAAAAACAGACTTCTTCTGACGGCTGCAGACATCATGTGTTGCCCAGGAGAAGTTGGCATGTCGGTCCGGTCACTACCGATCTGCCAAACTCTCTCGTCCCTCTCACTCTTTCTCCTTTCACTCGCTCCCTCTCTCTCTCTCCCTCTCTCTGTATTCAGATCTGGGCACAGGGTTTGAACAGGGGTCAGTGTGTGTGTCCTTCTCACCTCCCTGGGCATGTGGTGGCATCACGCCGCCGTGTTGAGTGACACCCTGGCACTGCCAAGCACCCCGGTCCCTTGGCACGGCTGGCCGGTGTAATCATGAACACGGCCCCGTCCTCCTGGGGGAGAGGGGTTCAGAAGCAGCCCAACCAAACACACTAATCACATCTCACTGCTGGGAGGCGGTGGAAACAGCTCTCTGAGCAGGTGTGAGTGTGTGTGTGTGTGTGTGTCTGTGTGTGAAGAGAGTGATGAGCATGTGTGTGCGAGAAAAGTGTGTGTGCGTGTGTGTGTGAAGAGAGTGATGAGCATGTGTGTGTGTGTGTGTTTGTGTGCGAGTGTATGTGTTTGTGTGAAGAGAGTGATGAGTGTGTGTTTGTGTGTGAGTGTATGTGTGTGTGTGAAGAGAGTGATGAGCATGTGTGAGAGAGAAAAAACTGTGCCTGTATGTGTGTGTTTTTTGTGTGGGAATGTGTGTGTGTGTCTCCATATACTGTATTAAGAGCATTGTGTGTACGTCTGCATGTATGAGTATGTATGTAAGATACGAGTGTGGCCAAATTTATGTGTGTCTGTGTGTGTGTGTGTATGTTTGACAGCAAGAGAGAGTGTAAATGTGCTGCTGGGTGGGTAAAGTAACTCTGTTGGCCTCTCCATGTCGGCCGTCTGAAAACACACACTGCAGTTATTTTTGCAGGCAGCCAGGACAGTGTGTGTCACCCAAGGGCCCTGAGCACCGCTGTTCCTGCAAATGGGAGGTGTGGGCTTCTAACCCATCTAGGTCAGTGATGAAAACGTCAGTGTCCCAGTCCTTGCACATCACCTCCACACACACACACACACTGTACTGTATGTACATTTGCACACAAGCACGCATGGTATCCTATAAAAGAGGGGATCTCACAGTGGCAACAGTACAGCCATCGGTGTGGATTGAGTAGAATAAAGACAGAAGGAGGTGTGTGTGTGTGTGTGTGTGTGATGTGGGCTGACATCCACCCCCTCTCCACCCCCACCCTCTCTGCCTCCCCCAGAGACAGGCTCTTCATTAGCACATAGGCAGATTTGCCCCCAGTGCAGTATGGGAAGGGTTGCACCCTGTCAGGAGGTCTCAGCGGCGACAGGAGCTCCGTTGGTGCACCCTGGTGTCACGCTGGCGTCTTATTTGTCAGCGCCGCCTACGCTGTCGCCCGTGCTTCTGCACACGCTCACTCGCTCCCTCGCACGCATCATCTGCATCCGCTCTGACACGGCACCACCGCCACTTTCCTTTGCCCTCACGCACCCCTCTATCCACATACACACACACACGGGCACGTACGCCATACACCACCGGGCACTGCCATCCTGCCAATTACGTCGGACGAGCAGGTGGCACCTTGCAGGTGGCAAGATAATCCCCCGTAAAGATCGCACTTCATTAAGAAATCCGTTTAATGTGGCCGGCTCGATTGATAAATCGCCCAAACCCGGCGCCCAGACTTGCCAAGTGTTGACCTGTGATTGCTGGGCTCAGACAAAAAAAAAAAATGAAAAAGAAAAAACAGAAGTTGATATTTTTGAGTTCATCGTGGCTTGATTTGCATGGCTGCCGCGTTTAACGACAGACTGTCACAAACAGACACTTCTACAGCCGAACACCAGCGCGACCTCGCTGGCTAGCCTGTGGCAACGTGCCAATGTCAAACCTTCATGCTAAATAGACGAAACGTTTGAGTGAAGGGACAAAAACATCGTTGTGACAATGTCTGTCCTAAAAAAGTCCGGCGCACAAATTGCCTTGAACGGAAGCGCTGGTTGTTGCGAAGTGTTTTTGGGAGGGAGATAAGCTTGTCGCCATGCTTAATATTTTGCCATGGGTAAAACTGAACATGAAAGCTTCATTTCTCTGCTCGGGCCGCGTCGCTGGTGTAACGAGCATGCCTAATCAGCAGGGTTGAGGGTGTGAATAAACACAGAGCACTCCAATCAGCAGTGTGGATAAACACGCCACAGTTACAGTGTCAGTCGCAGTGGTGTAGTGCCCAAGGAGCCTCTTTAAAATGTAACGTCTTTGTTAATGCCAGCACATTAACAGCAGCGCATTGACAAAAGTCCCTCTATGTCTTCACATATACTGTGTGTGCCTGCATGTGTGTGTGTATTTGTGTTATTGCAACCTTCCGTGTTATGGGCACAGCACAAATTTCACATTAATGGAGGGCAAGGCAACAAGGTTTTAACACACCTTCAACCAGAGAGAGAGAAAGAAATAGAGAGAGAGAGAGAGAGTGTGTGTGTGTGTAAAAGAAGACAATATGGGAACCCAGGAGACTTTTGGTGAATAAAGATTGCACTGAATTCTTATCTTGGAAAATTGAAATTTTTTTTGGTAGGGAATTGTTACGTAAATACAGTAATAAATAAAATGAAAACAATTAAAACAAGTAAAGTAAAACCATGATTGTCATGATTCTTGACAACTAGAATGAATACTTGATCTTATGCCATTTAATTGGATCATATCTATAAAATATTTCTCTAACTGTCAGGATGTTATAATAATTTATTGACATCCATTCCTTCATGTCTTTGTCAAATACACACTCTCTGTCTTTCTGACTCTCTCTCTCTCTCTCCAGCTGCTTCCCTGAGCATGTAAGGGTTTGGCTTCTTTCTGCTGTGTGTGTGTGGGGGGGGGGGGGGGGGGGGGGGGGGGGGGGGGGGAGGGTGGGGGCGCCTGTGTCACCCAGTGACAGGGGAGATCACCTTTTTCTCGGGGTGAGTGCTTTAATTACCCCACGGGCGCTGGGAGCTGTGGTGCATCAGTGCTGAGTGTCATCTCGCCCAAAGTTCACCTCTCTTCCTGCTTATGGCCCAGCAACGCCACGCCGCCATGACCCCTCATTGCTAGGCAACGTATAATAGAATTCTCTAAATTGGGCTCAGTTGTGTTTTTCTGTGTGTGCACGTTTGTGTGTGTGTGTGTGTGTGTCTGCATGTGCTTGTCTGTGTGTGTGTGTGTGCATGTGCGTTTGTATTTGTGTGTGTGTGCGTCTGCATGTGTGTGTGTGTGTATTTGTGTGTGTGTGTGTTGTGTGTGTGTTTGCGTTCTACTTAGTGTCACCACTGGTGTCCACTATCACGTTTCTGTAATAGACCTGACATCATCCCTGAGATATTCTATATTTTAATTGCCAAGGTCAGACTTAGAGCTGTCTCTCAAACAAGAAAATAGCTGACTCCTGACGACTACCAGCTGTGTGTGTGTGTGTGTGTGTGTGTGTGTGTGTGTGTGAGGGGTGCTTTTCTGCACAAATTTAACAAGGCCTTGGATCACTGTCTGTACATCCACAATGGCCGTATGCGGCACATGCATGCCCACATATGCACAAATATACTGTCCAGTAAATCACTCCTTTGGCTGAACTTGAGTTGTTCAGCTTGTTAAGTCTGGCTGTCATTTCCGAAGTATTTTATTTGAATTTGTACTAATATTAAATATGTTGCATATACAGCATGTAAATGTCACTTTGAAAGGTCTAATATTAGCTTCATAATGCACTAGTGGAAAGAAATGTATGTAGCATATATGTATTTCTCCTATTTATTTCTTTTGCTCAAGGGATCATTATCTTTGCGATATGTGCTCTCTCTTTCTCTCTCTCTTTATCTCTTACTCCTTCTATTTCTCTGTCTCCTTTCTTTCTATCTCATTCTGCTGTTCTTAAGCCCTCTTCCTTTTCTTTTCTCTCTGTCTTCATATCCCCCAGCGGAGCTTGGAGCTGCCTGCAGTAGCCCCCAGGCCTCCAGGGGGCAGTGTGATCTCAGAGCTGATGGATTCCTGCTGTAAGAAACAGCTTTTAGGCTACTATCTTTGTCTCTATCACTGCACACAAACACAAAAAGAGAGTGAGAAAGAGAAAGAGTGAGAGATAGAGAAAGAGAGAGGTAATGTCTGACCTTTCCATGTTAGTTAGCTTGAGAAGCTAAACTGGTGGTGGAGCCATGGAGACTCCTGTGGTGAGTCAGTAATTGGGCCACCCTTGGACCAGCCACAGCCATGCTTAGTGCTCTCAGACATCATGAGGGTTTGGGTGCTGGTGAGCTCACAGGATACGATGGGCCCTCTCAGGTAAGGCCTGTGGAAGCAGGCTACATTCAGTTACACTGGGACACATCTGTGGGGATACTGGCAATATTGGCATGGATGTTTGTGCTGAGTGTATGATTTGCCTTTGATAACCTAACCTGGCAAACCCTCCTACAACATTAAAATCCTCAGGCTTAAAATCCTCAGAATGTGTAGTTGGCTTTCAAACTGGATAGCACTGTGAGCAATCAGAGTAACATTGGCAAAACAGCAAAAAGCCAGTGGTTTTATTTAAAACAAATGACTTACAGTTGCCGTTTTCTGCTGAGCCGAAGTCTAACTTCTCCATATTCGATGCGGAAGTGGATTCAGGTGTCCACTACTCCTTGAATACTTCGGTGACTGCCCTGCCATTATCTTGCTAAGCCCACCTAACGACAGAGTTAGAGCATTGTGATTGGTTGGGCATTATTAGAAATAACCCGCTAAGCAAAACCATTTTCCACCACTAGGGTGCATCTGTATTTCTAGGCTACTGCCCACCAATGTCAATATTAATATTAATGTTTCATACTATAAAATTGTGCTTTTCTGCAGACAATAAATTAGTGCTTTCAAGTTTTAAATATTTAAAAGAGTTAAATTAATTCTATCTTTAACAGTATTTGTATCATTAATTCTAGTTTTGCTCTTAGATGGGAACAAAAGTAATACATGCAGGCTGGAGCTTCAGTATATTTTAACTTTGTGTTGCTCCATGCCAACAGACCTGGGGGGTGAAGACTAAATTAACATGGCTGTTGTCAGGCGTCTATGAGTGACCAGTGCTTTTTTATATTCCTCCAGTGGGGGCGCTGTCACACTCTGGGTTAAAGGTCAATGGAAAGGATTGGGTTTGAATTAAAAGTGTAAACACACACACACATGTGTTCTACTTTAACTTCAATGCAATTCTACTAATGTACTGTATCTAGCTGTGGCCTTCATGACCTTGTACACAGAATTACACAAAACAAAAAGAAATGTGTTTTTATGTTATAATTTGCTATGCTATATTTTGTTTAGATCTTAATAGAAGGCTGCTAGAAGATTCTAAGTGATGTTTGATGGCAACACAGCCATATATGTCTTGCTGTTAAGCTTTATTCTAAGAGTTTGTGGTGGCTTCCTTCCCTTACCCCAGAACTGCACTGTGCATGTCCTAGAAGAGAATAACACTTTAGTTCAGCATCAAAATAAATGGTCAAAACAGAGACTTTAAATAGTGGGGAAAAGTTACAAAGCGTTACTTTAATGCACTCGTCTTTTTTAGTGTGTGTTTGTACATAGAATATCAGGTACCAATCACTATGAAACTCCATGGAAATAAAATATATTTGAATATAATTGTATACAATGATATAATATCACAACATTTCCATATATTAGGTGTGTGTTTGTGAGTAGTATTCTGTGTGACTGACACTTCAACACTTGACTGGAGCCCATAACCTCTCTGTACCTGACAGAGTGTACTCTCACCCATCACCTTATGAATCACATCACGTTCTGGCTCAGCTCATGCCCTGAGAAACCTTAACATCTCTCATGGACACGCTCCCTGACACCCATATGCCCCTGAGACACACTCACACACACACTCTCTCTCTCTCGCACACACACACACACACACACACACACACACACTAGTCTGCATGACCTGGGTGTCCTCATGGTTCACGTCTGTTTGAACCAGGCCAAGAGCCAAGCTGCCGGCCCTCCTATGGTTCTTATCACCATGGAGACGGTCAAACTCTTCCAGAAAACTCAGAATCATCCCCCCATGCGGCATCAGGAAGTCGGCGAAACAGAGGCAAACACCCGAAAGACAAACAAACAGTGAGATGGCCCAGGAAGAGTGGCTCTGCTAATGGCCTGTAAGTTAGTAACCAGTCAGACAAAAGCAAAGAGAGAGAGCGAGCTCCCCCGTGTTGACGCATGCTAATTCACCTGTCCTTGCCTGTTTACAGGCCCCCCTAAGACCAATCACAAACACTCATTAACTCTCCAACACCTAACTTCTGTCAACAATTACCCCGGGATGGGGCATTGCGTTCCTGTCTGTTTGCCCTCACCCTTGTTTCCCCCCTCCGTTAGCACGGGGGGGCAGTGGGGCATTAAGCTGTGCGGGGCATTTCTGAAGCAAAGAGAAAACAATGGAAGGCGTTCGTGGAGATCGAAGCGTGTGAGTGTGTTAGTGTGTGAGTGTGTGTAAGCGTGGGCCGCCGCGCTTTGATGATCCGCTCCCGCCCGTCCGTCACTTTTACGCCTCTGGCTGTCACATAAACAGCCTGCTGCATTTGCATGGTGCACTGGGGGAGGGAGGAAGGGAGAGAAAGAGAGAGGAGGGAATGATAGAGAGAAAGAGAGAGGGGAGAAGGGAGTTGAAGAGAGACAGATAGAAAAAAAACAGAGAGAGAGAGGTGGGGTTCTGTGGAGGGGTGATTTTATGAGCCGTGGGGTCGTCACCTGTGACTTAGTGGGCTGGAAATTAGTCACAAATGGCGTATTAAGGTAGCCAATCAGCCACGGGCCACTAGAGATGGTCCTCCCCTCAGCCATAAAGATGCGGAGATACGTGTGTGTGTGTGTGTGTGCCCTCAGGATGCAGGGGAATGATCGCCATGACCCCTGCTGAACCCTAGAGACACCTATAACCCTTCACACACACACACACACACACACACACACACACACACAAGCACGCATAGACAGACACACAACAGTCATGCAAACACACACACGTACACTAATGAAGGCAAAAAAGAATGAACTGTGAGTCTGTATGAGTCATTATCATCATATTCAGCTGCATGTGTGTGTTTGTTTGTGTGTGTGTGTGTGTGTGGGGGGGGGGGGGGG
>JAGFZM010001646.1:88386-105886 GCA_017657215.1 Limnothrissa miodon
GCCCCCCCCCCCCCCCTCCCCCCAAACCCGACCAATCCGACGATTACTTTAGTAAACCCATGCGCAAGGATTTGTTATGGGACTTCCTGAAAACATGGAAGAAATAATAATGTTTTCTGTATTCACAAACGTTGTGTTGATAGCTGTGGATAGGCAATCAGACAGCTGTGATAATGCCTACCCACTGCAACGCCACTCGTAAACTTCACTCACAGGCCCAGTTTGTCTGGTTGTGTATGTGTACGTGTGTGTACTCCCGAGTCTGAAGATTACAACAGCAACGCTAAGTTCAGATATGTTTGCGTGATGTTATATATTGAGTTGTTCATGGATGACAAAGGCAGGAAATGGAATGGAAAAAGAGAGTTTTGCTGTTTTGTGTCCAAACTGTGTTTGAAATATTCAAAGGAAGAGCCTTACAATATGTTTGGCAAAACTTCACAATTTCCCTCTAGGTGAAGGGTAGGAGATAAAGCTTGCCTCATACAGAAAGCTCAGCGTCTCAAAGAAAACATCACAACATTTCAATTAACCCGCTCCTACACCCAAACTCTGGGAGGTTGTCATTGATTAAGCGCCATAATCTTCAGATGGGAGATTCCTGGTTAGCTTCAGCTCGGAATCTAAAGATAACCGGTTGAAATACTTGAGATAAAAACACTTTCCGAGCACAAGGTTTTAATCAGGAATTTTTCAAATGAGACATACTAAACTAAACCCAAACCCCCATCCCTGGAAAAGAAAAGAAAAAAAACATAGTGAGGGGGTTGAAAAGTTCTCTCCTTTTGTCATGGTTCTGCTTTGGCATTCAGACGAAGAGAGAGAAAGGAAGGCATTCCGAGTGGAGCGCTTCGGAAAGCTGGCCGATGAAAAGTTCTTCCTCCATATTAAAGTTGAGCGTTGGTTGTGCTTTATCTCCTGCGGCGAGCGGAATGCCTGTTATCAGCGCAGGGGATGCGGCTGACAGATTGATGCTCTCGAGCCGACCCGCCCACCCTCCTGCGTACGCTGCCCCCAGCCATGCGGCCCAGGCGGTGGACAGATACTGTTAGAGCCGCCTGCCATTTTATACTTAACCTCCTGAAAAGCTGCTGAGAGATGGCAGAGGAGACAGGGCTATGGCACAGATCACTGTGCGTGTGTGTCTCTGTGTGTGTGTGTGTGTGTGTGTGGGGGGGGGGGGGGGTTGGGTGAGTGTGTGTCTGTGTGTGTGTAAGTGGGTTAGTGTGTGTGTGTGTGCGTGTGTGTGTGCGCACAGACGGGTTCTGTTAAAAACTTTGGGCCCTATAACAGAAAATAAATTTGGGCCCCCCAAACATTGATTTATAATTTTAAAATGTTCTTCAGGGACCCCTATCAGTGCAAGGCCCTTAGAATTATCCTAACCTATCCTCACCCTGGCAACGTCTCTCTCTCTCTCTCTCTTTCTTTGTGTGTGTGTGTGTGTGTGTTTGGGGATTGGCATGGAATGGTACTACACCAACCATTAATAATTGCCCATATGTGCGAAGGAGGATATTTCTTGAAAAATATTAAGTGCTGACATAAAACCTTAACATCTCACTGACACATTTAAAGCAAAAAAAAAAAAAAACGCCCATGTGATACTCTTCAGGTTACTTTACAAAGATGAAGATGAAATGGAGCATATTTGCCAAGGCCCATGCTTTCTCCCTGTCCACAGGTACCGGCTGCCTCCGCCATCATTTTACTCCAGCTCTTGATAATGATATACTCCCCCTTATCCAATTCACTTTTCCCATCTCTGCCTTGCAGGGACTGCAGCAGCTTAACCTGCAGCTCAAATTGATCATCTCGCAGATAGTTGGAGAAACAAGTGCAATGGCCCTTGAAATGAAGAATGATATCAGGCTTGGAGAAGTAGCCAGGTTTCGCAGGGTGAGTTTTTCTTTCTAAATCCAGACAGGATTTTCAGTGTCGTCATTTATTCGGTTTTATTGTGATTTTCATCAACAGTCCTGTCTCGCAGCAGATGGCTCGCTGGTCTACTGCTGAACCATCACAGGCTTTGTTTCGTTCACACAGTGTTTTTGTCTGTGCTTAGTGGAAATCAAATTCAAAACGGATCTTATCTCACAAGTGATAACTTTATTAAATGGTGTAAAGATACTGTATTTATTGTGCATTTTTGCATCTGTTATATATTTTGTTGCATCTGTAATATATTACTCATTTGTGATGGTAAAGTCACAGCATCTAACAATATTTTGTCGTGAGCTCTAATTTGAAAAGAACAGTCAGATGTATGCTTATGTTCACCTTATCGCTGCAGTTATATGAAGACGGTGAGAATTGTATAGTCATCACTTACCCCTATCATTCAAGACTGGGTCAGAGAGAGAGACGCAAAGAGACAGACAAAAAGAAACAAAGAAAAGCAAGTAAAGTAAGAAAGAGAGAGAGAGAGAGCAAGAGTGAGAGATTGAAAACTAGTCATGAGAACTAAGGTCTCATCATTCCACACCTCTATCTGTGTGATCTTGGCCTGCATTCCAGGGCCAAGGGTTCAGAGTTCAGGACTCATCTGAGTGGTGTGCACCTTCGAGCCCCTCCTCTCTAGTCACAGGCCAATCACAGAACCTCCCCTGCTCCTCCTCTCAGCACCTCCCTCTTTCTTTCCCCTTGCCTCTCATCTGTTTGCTCCTCTGCCTCATAACACCTCCTATGTCTCTCCCCTGTCTCTCCCTGCCTCTTCTGTCTCCCAGCACCTGCCTTCTCCTTTCGCCTGCCACTCCTCAGCCTCTCCCCAGCTTCTCCTTCTTCTCTGCTTCTCCCTCTCTCTCTTTCCCCTGCCTCTCAGCACCTTCCTGCTTCTCCCTCCTCTAAAATGTTGTTTCAAAACATCATCTGGCGGTAAAGTCATAGGTGGTGATCTGAGACACACCTATACAGGGAGTGAGATTGACCAGTAGGATAACTTTGGGTGGAGTCTACTTGGATCCAAGTGCCGTCATGGGAAGGTGTGTGTCGCACAGGTCCTGGCATGAGGTTCCCATGGGCATGGGTGGGTGGGTGAGTTAAGGTTCCCTCCTGTGCTTCTAAGCTGAGGTGATCAGTGAGGGTTGAAGAGGAGCCAGAGTGGGGAGCTGCAGAGCTCAGACCCAGGACTGGAGAAGAATAGAGAGAAGGTCCAGGGGATCAAACCATCAGAAGAACACAGGAGAGAGAGAGAGGGAGAGAGAGAGAGAGAGAGAGAGAGAGAGAGAGAGAGAGAGAGAGAAAGAGAGAGCAAGAGAGAGAAAAATAGAGGAACATAGAATTGGAAAGATCTACAGTATGTCTAATCAGACTGAAAGGGTTGAATGAAAGAGTATAAAGTGAAAGTTAATGGTGGAGTAAGAAACAGCAAGAGAGAGAGAGAAAGAGAGGGGGTGGCTGAGACTATGTGAGACGAGCAGGTATGTGATTTTTGGAGCACTTTATAGTCAGAGAAGCAGACGGGAGATCCACAAGCATTAAGAACAGACGGAAGAGACTCCAGATGTAGAGGAGAGGAGAGGAGAGAGAGGGATCAGAATGAGGATGAGAGAGGAGAGAAGAGGAAAGAGTCTGTCAAGGAAAAGCGCAGAGAGGGAATCTCAGAAGGAGAAGATTAAGCGGGTGGGTGTCTCCTCCGTTTGACAAGGTTAAACACTTCTTCATGAGAAAGTGCTCTGCATTACTGTGACATTAGTGTCTTATGAAAGTCAACTGTGGCTCCCAGTAGCATAAACACCTTGTTGTTGTTGTTGGTTTTACCTTCATTTTTATTTAATAATAAAAAAACAAAAGCAATGAAGGAATTGAACCGAACAGAGCTACAGTAGTAGTCCAGGGGCTGAAAGAATAGATCAAACCAATCCTAGTTAGCGTTTCTGTTTTCCTGGTGAATCCCACTGCAGGGATGTGAGTGTTCCACTGGGTGTTGCAGAGCTGCCTAACTCCTACTGATAGAGATGGAGTTCAGGTGCACCAGACTGACTGTTCCAGACTGTGGGTGTGAAAAGAAGCTTTCTTTTACCCAGAACAAGGCCGTTCAGCTAAAGCATGAGCAAGCTATACTGCTGCTGCTGCTACTACTGTACTACTACTAATAATAATACTAACTAACCTACAGAAGTACTACTTCTACTATTACTACTAACACTATAATGTCCTACTATTACTACTACTACAACTACTACTAACACTATAATACCCTACAACCAGTACTATAACTGCTACTTCTAAACAGTTTCAATATTGTAAAATTAAATGAAACCAAATCAAATATGCAAATGAACTAAACATGCAATACAATAAATAACAATAATTATTGTATTGTAAATATTGCTCATCCTATGTCAATCTATGTCCCTTAAAAGGATAAAACAATATGCCAGTGTTGTCTTCTTGTATTATACATAGCTAATTTATCATCTAACAGAGAAATTCAGACGTGACTAATAAAAATATATATTTAAGCCTACTGTGCAAGCATGTGTATGTGTGATTAAGTGTATGCGTAAGTGTGTTTCTGTGTATGTGTGCGTGTGTGTATGTCGTTAGTAGCAGGTGATGTGTGTGAGCTGTCCTGGCAGAAAGGAGAGAGGTGTGGCATCCCTCCCTCTCTCTCTCTCCCTCTCCTCCTCGCCCTCCTTGGTTCTCTCCCTCTCTCTCCAGCTGATGTATGGCCTCCCGGCGATGTAATTTATTATGAAAGCTTCATGTAACTTCAGCTGCAAGATTAAATACCTGCAGCTCAATATATCAGTCACCCGTCAAGCGCTGGGTCAATTTCCTTTTAACCCTTGTTTTGTGGTTCATAACCTTCTTAGAAATGTGGCTCTGTCAATCATACGCTGAAAGGGCCGGACTACTCTAGTGCTCTATCTTACTTGCCATTTTCCTTACCTGGCAAAACTATGTGTTAGGGCTTTCACAGGGAGATTATAGCTAAATGAGCCAGGGAATTACTGCCTACTTTTAAAGTACTACATAGTATATAGCATAGCAAAGCACATTCTATCATGGGATAGTGTAGTATATTGTAGTATACTATAACATTGTAAAGTATTGTGTTGTGTAGTATACAATAATATAGCAAATTGTAGTGTAGTGAAGTGTGTTGTGTCTCCTTTCTCTTATTAAACGGTGTACTATATAGCATATCAGTATAGTATTGATTAGTACAGTTTGATGGTCTAGTGTAGTAATAGAGTACAGTACTGTATAGTTTAGTATAGTGTAGCTTTATGTCTCATTTTTATTATGATAAAGTGTATTGCAAACAGCATAATAAAGTATAGTGTAGGGCAGAGTAGTGTACTATAAAAGTTCCCCTTCTGCTAGCAGCTCTAATGTTTTATGTTTGGTAGATCTAAGCAGTTGTGTCTTTAGTACCTGAGGGGTTCATCCCAATGGCTTCCCAGAAGTGAAAGACAGAGATGGCTGTCTGATTAGGGGGGACAAATGGGTGGGCGTCATGAGAGGTGGCATAAATGAATCTTAAGATCTATTAGCCGTGTGTGTGTGAGTGTGTGTGTTGTGTGTGTCACCACTGCCTCGATACGATAAGCAGATTTTGTTTTTGAGGACTAACAAATGAGATAGGTGGACATTCATCAAGGGCGATTGGCCTTAATGAAATTGAGCCCCACTGATTGGTGCTAAATCATATCACGGTGTCATTTCTCTTTAGCGAAAGAGAGAGAGACAGAGAGAGAGAGAGAGATAGAGAGAGAGAGAGCAGGTCTATGGTCATTCTAAGGTCAGGTAATTATAATTTATCATATTTGCTGTATGGTTTATGGTTGGCCCTGTTCATTACTGCACATATTAAACAAGCACCTATCCATTCTTGTAAATAAAATGTTTCCACTAAGCCTAATGCCTGTATTGGCATTATCCACTCAAATCTACTTAGCCTATGATCTGTGTGAGGCATATGCAGTGAGTGTGTGTGTGTTCTACTGGCATGTGTGCTTTTGTAATATTGTCTTACAGAGTGGCTAACGATGACTGGGGGAGCGAGGGTGTTGCTGCTGGTGGTGGTGGTGTGTGTGTGTGTGTGTGACTTTTGACTGCCCCAACCTCCCCAGAGCCCCAGGGCCCACTGCTGCTAATCTCCATCAATAACCTTCATTATTCAGATGGGATGAATGGGCTGGTGTCAGCGTGAATATATGTGTTAGTATGAGTGTGTGTGTGTGTGTGTGTGAGAGAGAGAGTGAAAGAGATAGTGTGTGCTTGTGTGTGAGAGAGAGAAAGTGTGTGTGTGTCTGTGTGTTATTCTGACCTGCTGTAAATATTGCCCGCTTGGCCTCCAGCTCTCCGTCTCGGCAATAAATATCTAAATAGCCACGGTGTCAGAGGAGACGCACTGAACAGCTGCTTCTGCTGGAAGTCATCCGGCTCTCATCTGCCTGTTCTCCGTCCCAGAGCCGGCCCGTGTGTGCCAGCCAGTTGCACCGGAGGAGCTAAATCACCTCTGTAAATCAAAGCCTTTACCAATAGAACATACTTTTCCTCACTAAACGTGACCCTGAACTGACAGGGAATTAAAATTATGGGATGAGCTGCTCTCGTTCAGGGTTTCTAAGACTCTTCTGGAAAATCACACGTGCCTGCACACTGAATGTCAACACATGGAGAATGAATAGTGAATGATTTAAATGTTAACATTAAATGAATTACATAAAAGTTTAATATTTTCTGTTAAACTGCATTATAAACACATTTTTTTTCCACCTCCTTCTGCTTCTCCTCAATCTCTGACACCTTCTCCATCTCCACCTTCTCTTGTTCCTCCTTCAGCTCCACCTCCTCTTTCTTCTCCTAAATTTCCACTTCTTTCTCCTTCTGCACCCATCCTCCTTCTATCTCTACTTTCTTCTGCTTCTCCTTCACTTCCTCCACCTCCACCTCCTCCTACCCTTCCTTATGCTCCTCTTCCACTTCACCCATCTCCACCTAATTCTGCTCCTCCTTCACCTCCAACACCTCCTCCTCCTCTGCCCGTGGTGTGTGTGCGGTGTTGACGGTGCGGCGTCTGCGTGATGAAGTGTGTTCGGTGGCCCTGAGAAGAGTGCGTTGGGCTGCTATTTCATCATCCCCCCCAGAGGCCGGCAGCCGGGAAAATAAGCACATCAGTTGTCATTATGACAAGATAAAAATGAAGCCATCATATTTCAGAAACACAATGCAGGTCGCCTCCACACTAGGTACACCCCCTCCGCACACACACACACCCCCCCCTCAATGACTTATGGTGCCTTCTTTTCTGCTGTGCTCTCCACGCCCAGGCTATGAGCCTATATTATCTCCCCAGGATAATTATTTCAAGGTTCAATTACTGACCTGCAGTTATCATGGCGGGCCACCCCTTTTCCAAAGGCTTTTCTTTTGACATGGCCCCTTTTTAAAACACATTTATCTTACTAGGGCCGGCACGCAGAATCTGCATGCTGGCAGTGATGAATCAGCCTGCTCCACTCCACTCCCTTCCTCTCTTACCCTCTCCACTCCGTTTTCTTTATCCCTCGCTCTTCTTTTCTTTTACTCTCTCCA
Organism: Limnothrissa miodon; assembly: GCA_017657215.1. Taxonomy (NCBI): domain Eukaryota; kingdom Metazoa; phylum Chordata; class Actinopteri; order Clupeiformes; family Clupeidae; genus Limnothrissa; species Limnothrissa miodon. The sequence continues at coordinate 95,935 of JAGFZM010001646.1, forward strand.
CTGTTCTCATCTTCTCTCTTCCACCATCGCTCACCCCTTCACGGCTCTCACTCCTCTCTTGTCCTCTCTCGTCCGCATCTCTGATCTCCCACTTCTCTTCTTCTTTTTTATTCTATCAATCTCTCATTCTTGTCTTATATTCTTAATTATTTTGCTTCATTCTCTCTTTATGGTCACTTCTTCTTACCTCTCATTTCTTCCATCTTTTACTGTTTTTGACTATCTTCATCCTCTCCTCTCTTTTTCTCCTGTTCTACTCCCTGCCTCCCCCCCCCCTCTCTCTATCCCTTTCTTTTTCCATCCTCTCTCCTCTCCTCTCTGCTGTCTCTGGCTCTGCCGTCTCTCCCACGGGCCTCTCTCTGTCTAATGCGCTGTGATCCATTACCCTGTCCTTTCTTCACCAATTTGTGCCCCCAATGCAGTGCAATGGATGGGCCGTGGCCTGGGATGGGGATTTATCCTGTGAGATGTATGGCCCTGGTCTGGGCCCCCCAGAGAGGGCCGACGTGCAGGTGTGAATGACCCGTCACGGGAGACCCGGCCCGGCGCCCATCCACCAGTTTGTTCACCATTCTTCTTCTCGGCCTGCAGAGCTCAATTAAACACACACACACACACACATGTGAGAGAGAGAAAGAGAGAGAGAGTGAGGGAGAGAGTGTGTGTGTGAGAGAGAGAAAGTAGTGGTAGTAAAGATAATGTCAACCACATAGATAATTCATGCTGCAGTACTGTATACAAATTGCGTTGGTATAATCAATGTTCATTTAAATAATTATTCAATAATAATAATTCTCGTAAATTATAAATATAATAATTCTCGTAAATTATGTATTAACAAAAAGTAATTACACTGAGTTAAAACTGCACACCTATAATTATTTATAGTAATTTATATAAATTATATTAAATGATATATTATTTGATATATTGATATATTGATATGATATATTAAATATATTTTTTTGAATTTCTTAATGTGTGGATAAACTGGATAATATTGCTAAAAGCATCTCTTAGTGTTAAAATGTTGGATTCTTACACTATTCTCAAAGCAATTCAAATCCTACTTTTCTGATATTAAATATCCAAACTAACTAAATGCTGATGTTTATAAAATATGTAAATGTTAGGGATTAAATATTAAATTGCAAAAATTAATATTCAATCAAGCAAACTATGGTGCTGCTTTTTTTTCTGTCACTGTCGTTTGATGTACACCATCAGTTCGGTGCCATCATCAAATAATTCCTGCCAGGAGTCAAAATGTCTAAGATCAGACATAATGTCTAAAGAAAGTTCCTCCGCAAACCTGCCAAGGCTGCAGAGGTATCATCATGCAAACACATTTCCTGTGATGTAGCCTGATTCTCTTTGGTTGAATTAAACATAAAAGATTCTATATGAATATTGCATTAGGCGGAGTCCATTACAGATCAATAAAGGAGTTAACCACCCCATCCTGACTCCCTGCTGCTGATTTTCTGTGAACATTTGATCCACAACATATTACAGCCATGCCCAGTTTTTGAGATATTTGCATGAAAATGGCTCTGTGGTGACAGCTAAGCAGAGTCTGTCTTTGGAATAAGCTAAAAGTGTGGACTCAGGGCTTGGCGGGCGGAGGGAGGGGTGGGGTGGGGTGGGAATTCAAACGTCCACAGTCAAACAGGAAGCCTCTGATGGCTCGGTTTAATCACTGATACGCACACTGATGTCACCTTCAAACAAATCATATAGCTATTTTATGAGACACGTGTTCAAATGGTGTTCGCTTTCAGTAATTATTCCATTAATACAAGCCCATTTCAATGCAAATATCCTCCAAAACAGACACATTAGGACAGCCGATTCAATTTGTGTGTTATGAAACACATGTTAGTCGGGAAGCTATAGGCGCTAATTATTTTGGAACGTCAGGCTTCTCACTCACTCAACCAGACTGGATATTGCATTTGCTTAAAACTCAATCATGCAAAATTGTGGATCGGATTTGTGTGAATTTTAATAACGATAAGTCGTCGCTATCGCGCCATCTCGGGAATGCTAATGGGTCCTTTTCAGGCAGCAGTCCTCAGATACTGTCATCTCAGCTCCAGGCTCTTATTCACCAATAATGCATTTACATTCTAATGGTTTTATTAAAGCTTCCATTGCTGTCAAGCAACCGGAGACACACACACACACACACACACACACACACACACACACACACGCACGCACGCCTAAAAGCACAAACAGTCCACTGCACTTAAGCATGACTATTTGCACATCCACAAACTACCACACATTTCTGACTCTCGCAGACACAGTTAGGAGTATACTGTAGAGTTGTGCACACACACACACACACACACACAGAAGCCCTCGGATGCTCTGCCACACACATTCCCCGAAACGGAGGGGTAAATTGTGTGAGCTATCAGTTCCTCTCCTCCTTTTATCATGGCTGCCCGGCACAATGAGTGTGTTCCCACTGCGGGAGCCGCTATTTAATCACGGCCTGCCCATGCCATTGTTCTGCCTACAGTGCATAAATAAGCGCCTAGAATAAGCCCCACTGCCAGCAACAATGAAGCAAAGGATCTGTCTCATTTATTTCTGTTGCCACCCCAGCGCTCCTCTCGCTTTCTTTTTTCTCCTTCTGATTTTTTTTTGTTCCCCCTTTTTTTCTCGCTCAGCCACTTACTCAGGAAGCCTTCATTTTTCTCTGACAATGTTCTTTTTTTTTTCTTCGCTATTGATTCCTCTCCCTGAAGAACACTACCTAGACATCATCATCATCGTCCTCATGATGATCATCGAAATAAAGCGCTGCCCCTGGTCTGATGTCATGCAGTTGCTTGACTCTTGTTTGCTCTAAAATGCTACTGTAGCTAAGTTAGCAGTCGGCTGCTGGTCCCTGCAGTATCTACATCATTTAGGCTAATAAACTCCACTGTGGGGACAAAGTTTGCTTAATTATGGCATAATTGCATTGTCATTGTTCACTGTGAGAGGGATGAGGATAGTGTACAGTGTGTGTGTGTGTGAGAGAGAGAGAGAGACAGAGAGAGAGAGAGACTATATAGCACAGCTTCACACTATCGATATAATCAGTAGAACCCTTGAAATGAACTTCCCAATGAAAGCCAGGGGACAATGCCGTTCGGAGACAGAGCTGGCATAATTACCCTCAGTAGCCATAACTATCTTCTCCTGTGCTGTGTTTGGGGTTCTGGGGATGTTCTTGTTAGACTCAGCACCGACAGGGGCCCCGCAGTGCTGCCACAGACACACACATACACACACACACACACTCTAGTCTAAGGTATAATCATAATACACTTACATTTTATCATATATAATCTAAGATATACTCATATTAAAGATTATATAACTGAAAAGAAAGTACACTTTAAACAATATAATTTAACTACAGAAAATTGCTGACAGACTTCATCATCAGTTCACATGGTCAACTGATCTGGCATTATAAAAATATAATATAAAATTATATTCATGGAAAATAAATATATAAATACAATAAGTATCAATATACAATTATACATTTATACTCATGTATTCAGATGTACACATAGAAATGGCAGAATGATGTAACACGTCATCTTTCACTGATATCACTTTCAGAACATAAGAACACTCACATTTGCTATTTGGGTCAGTTTGGAGTTCTCGTGTGTGTCAAAATTCATCTGGGCACAAGAGATTAGTTGTGTCCATCTATCTAAGTTGAGATTTGTTGAACCTGAGCCAGTATGAATGAAGTAGCACCTTTTCACTTCCCACCCCGCCCCTCTGCTCCTCGATCTCTCACCTATGAACAACAAAAACCCACTCCGGTTAGCCCAGTTCTGTTCTGAATGTCAGAGCGATTTCAGCATTATCTGCGGTGTCATCTGAACAAATTTAACAAAGGCCCGGGTGTCATCCGTGCACGAGCCTTTCCGTGCAACGCCATCCCTGACCTCGGCGGCCCCGCGGCATTGTCTCTGGGTTTTTAACACCAGGGTCTTTGAACTGTTGGATGCCTGGTCCCAGAGCTACGCGCTCATGTATCAGCTCGAGATGGAAAACCCCCAGATGGAGACAGTGACTAATTGGGAGGCAATCGCATGCAGCCAGGAGACTGCAGTGAAGAGCTCGCTGAAATATAATAAATGGGAGCCGGCCTCAAAAGCCAGGAAACGTTAGTTCGTTTTTTGGGGGGCTTTCGTCTGAAAAGATAGAGAGAGAGAGAGACTGTGTGTGATAGAGAGATAGAGAGTTAGAGAGAGAGAGAGAGAGAGAAGCATATTCAGAGCAAGGTGCTTTATCGAGGTGGCCCGCAGTAGACCCATCCTTCTTGTGCGGAGCGTTTAAATAACTGCCATTGTGCCTCCATTGTCCCTGTTATTGCTGTTGTCCCCTTTCTTTCACGCCAGACTCTATTTGGTGTATATGATTACAGCAAAGAGCTCCTTTCTCTCGCCTCCAGGCCAACATCAAACCCAGGGACAATATCTGCTCCACAAAAGACCTTCAAACTCCATTGTGTATTTTTAAACTCGTTGAGGGTATCTGGCTTCGCAGTGCCACGGAGGCACAGGCTTTGTGTCTGTGAAGTCACCTTGGGCTGACATCAGCACCCTAGGGGCACATTCTGGGCTTTTCGACTGTACCCCTCCACCCCACACTAATATATTTACATGTAAGGATGAAGATAAATATCATATTGCTTGCGATTAATATTGCACATCAATCGGTCAGTCTGTTGAGTGGAAAAACTGGTTGCGCACAATTGAAACGTACGTTTTGTCAGGTGTTACTATTTAATAGCCTTCATAAAAGCATACTACTACTACATACTACCACTAGTAAAAATATACTATTATTACTACATTGCAATAACATATTTTGTTAAGCTGTGTTATTACATTATGACAATGTAATAACATTTTGTTTTTACAAAACTATAATTTTACTTTTACAATTACAAACTGTCACATTTATATGATGATATTACCTGAAAAGAGGGCAGACAGGAAAGGACCTTGGCTGTTGCACTCTGTGCATTCAAACAGACAAATGTATGCTCCTTAGGAAAATAAAAATTTCATACACCTGTGGGAGCTACACTTGAGCAGTGACTCACCCGAGATGCAACAGTATGCTCAGCACAACAACCCGATCAAACACAATCGCCATCTAACCCAGCTCAAGCCTTTGGGGTTGGGTTATTACACAATCCTTATCCAACTCAGCACAAGCCTTTGGGGTTGGGTTATTACACAATCCTCATCCAACCCAGCACAAGCCTTTGGGGTTGGGTCATTACACAATCCTTATCCAACCCAGCACGAGCCTTTGGGGTTGGGTTATTACACAATCCTCATCCAACCCAGCACAAGCCTTTGGGGTTAAGTGATTTGGCAGCCTATTAGGAGCGTGATCAAGTACATTAGTGATCCGCTCAGCAAGTCTGTTTTTTAACCCTGCATTAAACACCCTAAAGCAGTAGGGGTATCTGTACTGCTAGCTGTATTGCTGTATTGTACAGCTAGCTGTATTGCTAGCGTTGCGCTCTCTCACACGTTGCATTTTCCGTATTCACTATACAGGGCTGTAGAGTGGTGTGCTCGATCGCTGTTTGCAACACAACAGGCCAGTCTAATAGAAAAAAAAATATTTCTAAGCGATTTCATGACCACGAAAATGGTTGCATAAACTTACTGAGAGCTTCTTAAAAAAACACAACATAGTTAACATGCACATAAAGAAGACACTTTTCATTTAGCACACAATGCAATCCTGTGGCACCCACACAAAAAGAACCAGGAGCAAAACCTAGAGAGAGAGAGAGAGAGAAAGAGTAAAAGCATGCATCCCTCCTTTCCCCTCCTCTTCTTATATTTGCAATGTTACCCCCTGAAGCGGGATGTTTTAATGAAGAGCACACAACAGGGGCTGTCAGGGCATGTAGCTTTATTTGGGGGGAAAGATATTAGCACTGCAGCATCCTGTTGCTCTTTTATTCCCCCACTTAGTTCATTACTCTACTGAGACTCCTGCTGTAACAGTAACCAGGCCCAGACTTGAGGCCGCAGCGCAGGGCTTCGGCTGACGGCCATTGTGTGGTGATCACGCCCCAGACGAGCCTGTTCGGGTATGAGCTATGGAGCTATCAATAATCTGAAGGCCTCAAGAGTGGAAGTGAGTTTTAATCAAGGTGATAAATTGAGCCGGTGTGAAAGATTTTACACACGTCTTTAAGTTGGTAGATTTAGGCTCGTGATTGTAAGGCATTGATGCTCACGGTTGTATCCAGGCTATGATGTCCAGCTTGGAACCACTATATGTTTTACTGATTTTCTATGACTTATAAATCTTTTCATCACCAACAGTCAGACAGTGTTTAGCTTCTACGGTGTTTAGCTTGCAGTAGGCTACTTCAGCCTTTTCTTTAGCTTAAACTGCCATACCATGAGGGAAAATGGCATAGAATGAAGTGTACTAATTCTACTGAAAAGTAGATAGCAACCTTTGCTCCAGCATTGATACTTTGTGTGTGTGTGTGATGGGAAGAAAGTCAACCGTTTTCCATCTTCCAATGTTAACCTCGCTCTCATTACTTGTCAAATTTTGTCTTTCTTATCACTGGGTTCGATGTCTCTTTGTTCGATCCAAAACCACAAGCTTGACTGCTCACATAGAAGCAAAATTCATGCTTTATCACTAAACTAATAAAATAAGTAATATATTTCTGACAGCAAATGATGTCTTCGTTTTTTAATTTCTTTCAGCCTCGTGTTGACAAGCTGACACAAATGCTCCCGTATTGAAACAGTCGAGCCTGATAAATCTTATTATACGTATATAAAACATCATACATTTTCTTTTTTGAAAAAAATGCAGTAAGTTTATGGGCAAATTTACATTCTTCACCTCATCATTGCATGCCTGTCGCTTTCACTCATTGCCTTATCCGCCATGTGCTCATTTCCTGTGTATCTGATCCGAGGCCTGATGTCTTCCTCCAACTTGACACAATGGCGCTGATAAACTTCGGGCAAATTTACTCCTTTTGGTGACAGACAGCTATCGGAGGGAAATTAAGCTGTACCGCCCCGGCGTAATACACACGCCACAAATAATGTAGCCGGCGTAATCACAGCCTCTGTCCACAGGAATGACGTTTCGCGCACATTCAATTTCACAGGTATCCTTTGATATGCTAATGCTAATTCATGATGTCCCACAGGCATGGCCGCGTGGAAGAGGAAATGACTCCAGTAACAGTGTGTCAGTCAATCGCTTTTTCCCTCTCTTTCTTTCTCTCCCTCCCTCCCTCTCTCTCTCCCTCCCTCCCTCTCTCTCTGTCTTTCTTTGCTGGTTCTGTCTTTATTAGCTGCTTATCGGTGGGGCTGAGGATTCCCTCAGCACAAACATGCTCCTAATTACTAATCAAGCAGCTCCATGCAGAGCTCCCCTGCTTTGCTTCTGATTACATTATTGTAATCCCCCCCCTCCACCCATCCCATCCCATCCCTCCATCCATCCACCCATCCACCCACCCCAACAACGCACAAATGAATTTGTGTACTTATGCATCTGGTGGGAGATGAGGAAGAACACATGCTTTTGTGGAGGGGATGGATGCATGCCTAGATGTCTAACTTGCTGGAAGAAAACAGCCACCATCAAACAGAGAATACAACACATAAATAAATGTAATATAAGCTTCAACCTAAAAACTAAAGAGATATACAAACCTGTACTTCTAGCCTCTGGTGGAGTTTGAGATCATTGTCTACAGTATAAGGTGTGAAGGAATTAGGGCACTTTTATGCTAAATGTGTGTTATCATAACTGAGTTGACCGTCCCAAAGCAGTAACAACAAAGGCCTATGGTTACATTAAAACTCAATTTGTTTGAAGCAAAGGTTCAGGTTCAGGTTCAGGTTCAATTGTGCTTGTGTTTAGAGGGTCAGAGCATAATCCAATGAAATAGCTTTTATGATGGTTTGTTTATTAATATTTTTGCATGCAGCCTATAGTATATTTTTAACCTGATGCAAAATTGAGTTATAGCATTAAAAAGAAACCCTTATCAGCGTGTTCAGCTGTTTCTCAGTTTGTTAAACATGTGCTGCATCATTGGAATTACTGTCGTCATGTGCTAAAGCTTCTTAAACTGACTGCAATCCAATCCAATCCATGTGCCCTGTATGATTCAGTGGAACAGCGAAGCTACCTGCTGGGTTGCTCTGAGTCTCAATCAAATTAAACAGAGTGAAAACTCAACAGTGAGGCCATCAGTATTCAGCTCTGGTCAATCACCCAGTGTACTTTTGGACAGGAGCACGGCCTAATTATGTTGGGTTGGATGACTGCTTTGTGAAAGATATCCATGTCTATCAAGTCCTCGGCAGACAGAGTGTAAGAACTCACATTCGCAATGCCTTCCAATGTGTGATTTGTGTAAACATGATAAATTATTTGGGCTGGTCAGATAGTTGATGCTCAAGTACTTCAATCACATTATGTACTTTGTTTTTTTTTTCAATCCTTATGAACATTTATTTGCCTTACCAAATTTTCCAGTTGGTTATTTATGCTGTTATTTTGTGCTGAATGTAATTATTAAATTAATTTGCAATGGCCAATAGCTTTGGTTTGTGAAAAATCTATATTTAGATAACACAATTCTGAATGCATATCGTATATCTGAGCTTCTAGATAATTCACATCTCTATTTTCCTACTATTTTCCCATTTCCTCCGTCATGTCCATGTTGTTTTCACTAAACACTAGGACATCAGTTACATTTGAACTCGGCTTTGTATGGCAATTTGTATTTTTGGATATCTTCTTTTAGTAGCTTCTTTTGCAAAACAAAAATGCGAGCTATGTCGGGCAGGAGAACAAAAAAAAAGACAAAAGAGGGTTATTCCTTCACGTTGTGATCACCTCGTACATGATTTAAGCAGCTTGCACGTATCCCACGCATTAAGATAATGGAGGCCTGATGAATGTTTCAGGAGCGTTAACATTTGATGCATAAAATCAAAGCAGGAGAGAGAACGTCAAAACCACTCTTTTGAGTCAAAAATAAAGAGTACATCTCTATGCAAGGGCAGAGGCAGGAGGGGTGAGGTTGGTGCATGTATTATGGAGTGATCGGGATGAGTTTGACTCCTGTATTATTGATGTAATTGTCAAAGACTAGTCTGAGTGACTGCTGCCTGCTGTGGAGATAACCTGCTACCTGCCGCAGACTCCGTTGCTCGCCGGACATGAGGGATTCAGGATGTGTTAACATGGCATGTAGAATTACTATCTATCAATCTATCTACTGTATCTATGTATCTAACTATCTCTCTATCTATTTATCACCTACATATCATTTTTTTTCCTATTCTTTCTATCTTGAGGTTTTATAAGTCAATTGGAAGATGAGGTTCATGATGAAGAATGAAAATCATTAAGGTAATGAATATGCCCAATCATCTGGAGATGTTGACATTTACTAATGAAGAAAAGCACACTTTGTGTGTGGGCTCTTCAACTCTTTACGTTTGTACTCTGCACTAAAGTGGATGGACAAGGTAAACACAGACAGTGAGAGTGTGCTGAGCCACTGCTTTACACAACTACTGAAGCTTTCTGCTTTCTGTGAGAAATAGGGAGAAGAACAGAGAGAGAGAGAGAGAGTTCAACAGAGGCCATATTCCCATACGGCCCAGGCCTGAGTCTGCACTGGAGATCCCCTGTCTGCAAGTAACAATAACCATAATAATAATAATAAAAATCTGAAAAAAGGAGAGATAAATATCATCTACATAAGCAGTATGTGAAAGTACCAACTGGAGATATGAATGTGAAATGCAAACATTATGACTTTTTTCACTGTAACGAGGCAAAAAGAAGTAGAAGAAAAAAAAAAACAGAGGAATCTTGAATATTGATCTGG
>JAGFZM010001646.1:112820-123294 GCA_017657215.1 Limnothrissa miodon
ACACACACATTTAAGCACACACAGCAAAACAAACATATGTACTGTATATAAAGGCACACACACACACACAAAACAAAACAAACAAATGTACTGAATGTGGAAGTGTGTACCCACACACACACACACACCCTCAGGCATCAGAGGCCACCTACTACGTCTGAGCGTCTCTTATCATTGCAAGTGGAATTAGCGTTATGTGCACATAAATAATCAAGGGTTTTAATAAATCAGAGTGAGCAACTGGGCCAAGCAGCCATGACAAGATGCTCTTTATCTCTGCAATGGATCAGCTCCAGCTCCAGGGACATTACACATGAAACAAAACGCTTTGTGAATCACCACACACACCCCACCCTTCACACACACACACACACACACACACACACACACACACCTCCCCTCGCAATCATCCAAACCCTGACACCTACCCCCCCATCTCGATCTCTGTAGCGCCCCCTTGGGACCTGCACTGGGGTGGCTGGAGAAAATGTGTGTGTTGGGTGGGTGTATGTGTGTGTGTGTGTAGGGGGGGGGGGCATATGTAATTAAGCATGTTGTCATGGTGATTGTCATGGTGATGAGGCTGATCTGCGGGGGTCTGATAAGAGCGACGGGGGCAGCAGTGGCGTGGGTGCCACGGTGATGGAAAGGCTGATGGGAGACAATGATGGCAGGTAAGAGTCCTGTGTTTGTGACTGTGTGTGTGTGTGTGTGTGTGTGTGTGTGTGTGTGTGTGTGAGAGAGTGTGTGGACGTGAGAAAGAGAGAGAGCGCACGCGAGAGAGATAGATCTCTCTGTTGAAATTATCAAGCTAAATGTCTATCAGTTATCTGGCCCACTATTTCAGAGATGCAATGGGGGTAAATTACAGGGACCTAATTATATTGTCCATTTTAGCTGTTTAAACAGCATATTAAAAGGGCCATTGGAAGGAGCCTTGACTGGAGAGAAAAGCCTGATTAAGCTCCGGCTGGAGCTTCGTGAAGGAGCCCGGGCTCCCACACATTAAAAAAGGGACACATTAGCTGAATCTGACAGGCGTTATTAAATATTAATGGGGCTGTGATTCAAAGAAATGATTTCCTGTCGGTGGGTATTTGGTTTGCTGCGCCTGGTAAATTCACATTTTCCCTGTGATATTGACTCATTCGGAGTCGTATTAAATTAGGCCGCAAAAACTTGCTGCCAGGGACCCAAAGTGACAGAGATGTCCCACTGCAACAGGAAGCTGCAATTATACCCCCCAACCCCCCTCCACTCACACACACACACACCCCTCATCTCCCATCAATATTTCATTAGGTAACCCGAGAAGCAAACTATTCTCTCCCCTGTCGCCACCAGAAAGCTTCGCTCAGCTTCCGCCTCTCCAGACAGGCAGATAGACAAGGAGTGAGTGAGTGATAGAGAGAGAGGGAGAGACTATCGTTCACTCCTCCCCATATGACAATGACAAAAAACAATGTGCCCCTGGGCAGGATGGATGTTCTATACGAAGTGCAGAGAGAATGTGTCTATATAAGTGTTATCATCATTACTAGAAACACCACTCTTGACTCACTATTGTATTAGTTGAACGTAAAGACATTATCATTCACTATATACATTCCATAGATACTATATGTCATGTTAAGCAGGCCCCAAGGCATCATAAAGGCATCTACACGTAGTATCTCAATGCACTGTTTATTTTCCTAAATAAATGTATTGCATTTCAAAAAAACTTTACCAAGTTTTCCACTTAAGGTAAGCTTAAGGGAAATAATTATAATGATGAACAGAAAAAAATAAGGTGGCATAATGTACTGTAATTGCTCAAAAAATCACCCCAAAACTATACATAAATTGTCTAACAAGAAAGGGCTTTTTGTTCAATCATTATTATTATTATATTTTTTTTGGTTAAGTTTGCCTTCTGTTGATATACTATGTGCCATGTGTTCTTTCTGATTTATGTGGGACAGGGCTTTGTGCTAACCCAGCATATAAATACAGCCTCCTTTCTCAGGTAAGAGAGTAAACAGCAGTCTTCCAAAGCCTTGAGGATCTCCCACACTCATTAAAGTGAAATAAGCAGTAACAATCCCACCCCTAATGAACAGGCCGACGACGCTGAAGTCTGTTTTCCTCTCTGTGGCGTTGCGGCAGCGTGCTTGTCGCCTCTGTTCGCGCGGAGACGGTATACCGAGGCTGTCCAGCGCAGTGAGCTGTGCTTTTAATGCCGTTTGATCCTAATTTCTGTCAGACTTGCCTGCCTTCACTGCTTTTCTGAAAATGTCTTTATTGCCTCAAATCCTTTTAGTGAATTGGAGAGAGAGAAAGGGAGAGAGAAAGAGAGAGAGAGGGAGGGTGATAGAGGGAGGGAAGGGGGTAGGGTGAGGGAAAGAGAGAGAGAGAGAGAGAGAGAGAGAGAGAGAGAGAGTATGTTGTTGGCTGGCTGTGTTATCTTCACTACTCCACTCCATCTGTATATTCCAGCCATCTCGGCAGGCGCTGGGATTATTCAGGAGAGAGGACTCCTTAGTCTGTTCCTCGGGCTTTGAAAAACATGCACCCAGCTGCTACTCACTCCCTGCGCGGCCGGGAGAATATCATTTTTCATTACGGCTAAGTGCCAAAGCACACGCAATCCTCACCCCAGTGAAATTGATGAATTTCTAATGCATGTCAATCACAAACATGACACATCGATTGATTTTTTGCTTTTCTTTCTAAATTCCACCAGTGCATTTAGACGATGTGTGAATCTATGCACAGCAAAGGACAGGAATAAAACCTTCAGACAGACCTAAATGTTGTCTAAGATTTTTGCAAGTGCGTACACAATATATATGTTGTTTTCTAGATTTGTATACATTCTTAATCAAGAGGTCTCAAATAGTTGTTGTTGTCCATCAACATTATGAAATGATCACTGCAATCTAAAATATAGTTATATAACACACATTTCCATTGCAGATTGTTATTACGTTTTTAGCATATGAAATCATTGTTAGAAATTCTCAGTCGTTTTATATGTACTTGTACTTATGTATTTATATACTTATTAACTGACTAGTAAACAAAAGTGATAAATTGGTAAAAATTATAATAAATTATTATTAAGTAAATTATTATTTATTTTTTGGAACTTGACCTTTCACCTTTCATCCAAATTCCTTTTTTTATTTTGATCTGATGTAGCATAGGTCTACCTCACTTAAGAAAATAAAGGAAACTCACACCTAAGACAATTAAAATTGTTAATTAATTAGCAATGAGACCCTCCCAGGAATCCGTCTATCAGTTTCCTGCCCATTTCTGGCTAGTTTGTACATGATTTTCAGACAGTTATACATGCTAAATATCAGCTTGCTTATACAGTAATTGGCCAGTTTGTTCCACGGCTTAATAATATTCTCACTAAGAACAGCATTGCCCACGTAATGAAGCCTGTAACTGTGTCTCTTGTTTGTACTCATTAAATCTTTACTATCATTAAAGAAGAATGGAGCAATGAATAAATAGGCAGTGTTTGTGTATGTGTGTGTGTGTGTGTGTGTGTGGTTCTGTCTGTGTGAGCCTATGTGTGTATGTGTCTCTGTTTATGTGTATGTATTTGTGTGTGTGTGTGTAACCTCAATCTAGAATCTAAACTCCCACTCAAGCCTCCAGACGTGGTAATCGTGTCCTGCATCAGCTGTTGGAGATGCCCGGGTCAAGGCGAGGGATTTAGCCTGCAGTCTTTCCTGGGGCCATGGGCAGACTAGTCAAACATGCTCGTACACACACACACACAAACGCACACAAACACACACACACACACACAAACACACACACGCTAACACGCTCGCAGCGCTCCTTATCCTGCCCCAAGACATCAGACTTGACATGAAAGACTATTTTTGCCCATTACTCCACAGAGGCCCCCTCTCTTTCCCCGCCCTCTACTGCAGGTGCCCCTGTCAACCCCCACATACACACACACTCGCACACACATGCACACACACACACACACATGGGCACACACACACACACAAACACACACTGTACCCCAGCTCAGAGCTGACAGCCATCACTCTGATTCACTATGCAAAGGCTGCCAAGCTTACTGAGTCTCAGAATGACTGGGGGTCCTTGTGCTAGTGCAGACACAGTATATAAAGTTCCCACAGAGGATTTTATATAATTCACATGATAAAGTGCATACACTCACTTGATCTGTTGCAAACTTACTTATAAAACTTAACTGGCTGATAATGGTTTCCATAATGGTTCCAGTGGTTTTCATATGAAGGCCAGTTAATAGTAAACCATATGTAGTAAACATAAACAAACATAACAAAAAAAGCAAACATAGTTGTAATAAAGTTATAATAATATATAAAAAAATATAAGTGCTAATATGTACTTTTCCCTTTATTGTAAGGTACATGGAACCTCTAATGGACGTCAAACAGCACTAACTGATATTTCAGAGCTGACTGACAGGTACTGACAGCACTCGACTAAATTCAGCCAGTGACTATTGGCATTCCTACATTAAGATGGATGGCTTTCATCAATAGCCTACTCAATGCAAGATAGGGAGGTGTTTACTCTACAATACCCCATGCAGTCTAGACTGGACCGAAGCCCAAATACACTCGCAAGAATAGAGTGTTAATAAATTAAATATTAGTTCAAATATTAAAATATAAATATTAATTAAATTAAATTCAATTTAGTTTTATTTATACAGTCATGTCTCATGGCATTTCACAGCAAAACGCACCCACAAGCAACAGGGACAAAGAAAAGCTCCTTTAGTTTTTCCCTGTTGTAGTTTAGGAAGACATCTTGGGCACAACCATGGGTCAAGGGGCTAAACCAACTGCCTTGGGTCATGCTGAAGTATTACTGAGTACAAATATAAAGATGTCATTTCCTGACCAGTGAACTCCAACAAAGACAAGTCCTTAAGTTAAATTATGATTTTTTTGTCTCCCATGTTCTTTAAATGTTATCTCTTTGATTTACCAATGGATTCATCAGCCTGTTGAAGCAAAGTAGTGTCAAACAGACACATGCGTTAAGGGCTGGAGGTAAATCAATAAGCAAACTCAAAGCCCTGTGCCTGCCTTTTCTAATGCCAACCCTCTTGCTGCAGACACGGGCTTAATGTCACTCCAGAGAGACAGGGAGAGAGAGAGAGAGAGAGAGAGAGAGAGAGAGAGGGAGAAGAGCCTGCTGGGGCAAGAGCTCACCACCTCAGTTGCGATGGAAAATCTGGGTAACACTTATCTTGCCTAAACTTCTGTAAATAGAGAGGGAACCTAATAGGCCATAAAAGCCGTCTGAGGGGCCGCGAATGCCTCCTAATGGTCTTGAATCATCCCCCGTAACCCGGAGAGGGGTTGAAGAATTAGCTTTGGATCCGGCTCCAGAGTTGGGCCTGCTGTGATATCCGCCTCTGTTTGCTTTAGATTAGCAGGGACGGTGAACGCTCTGAGCCTCCTCCGAACCAGAGCTGAGCGTGGATAAATCACACTCATATTAGGAGTCCGATGGAGCCATACATCAACGACAACAACGCTTTTTTCATGCAACTTAGAGGAGAGGGAGTGTATGTGTGTGTGTGTGTGTGTGTGTTTGTGTGTGTGTGGGGGGGGGGGTGAAGAAAAGGTGAGCAGACAAAAATGTAGATGATTTAATTTGAATGAAAGTGTTTGTGAAAGAGTGCTTTGGTGTGTAGTATATGAATATGTACGTGTGTGTGTGTGTGTGTGTATGTGTGTGTGTGTGTGTGTGTTAGTTATGCCCCATATAACACTATTTGCGTCCAGTATAACACATGTTCTTGTTACATTGGAAATGGCTCATGTTAGTTTGGCTTTAATGTCTCACTCGATCTCATTGTGGAGGATTCTAAAGCAACATGCACTTCTCTGATTACTTCTATTAACTGGTGGGGGTCGGTGCTCCCCCAGCCCCCCCCCACTCTCTGTGCCCCAGCTGAGCCAATGACGTCCCTGGCTCTGAATGTTCCCTCCTCTTGCTGCTGTGTGAGTTGAGGCCTCAGGAGGACCCGCGGAACCGCATAACTTTGCATTATCCGATCTAGCAAACAGACGTTCCACGGCAGAATGCCATCGCTCCGAGACCTTAATCCTGGATCTGCGCAAAACTCCTCCCGGTACAGATTTCTTCTGTGTCACGACAACGAATAGGTGAAAAAAGAGGACAAAAAAGAGGGGAGTGGGGTTAAAATCTCTCTCTCTCTTTCTCTCCCTCTCTCTCTCTCTCTCTAGGCATCAGTAGGGGACAGGCGTCTTGCGGCTGGTCTTCTTTGCATGACGTGTGAATAACGGAATGCGAGTGTGAGGATCAACGTTCTGGCCACACAGCTGTACAAACACACCGGCGGCCAACGGCAGTCGAACGCCCTCCACTCCCGTCCGAGAGGCCTGGCCAACACACACCCGCCTCGTCTGGAACCTCTTGAAGGTGCTAATTGCATGCTACTTTAGCTGCGCTGCATAGCCAGCCAGAGATTTAATGTCAAGGCCTCTGGGCTATACGGATTGATTTATTTATAAGTTATTTACAGTGGTTGGCTGTCATTGTACGAACATATAACTCAATCCATTTTTTGGGGGATATTTTTTTTCTGTACGCTGGTCGGCTGTTGTGCCACGGCCGAGTCTTTAACGGAAAGTTAGTCTAGTTGTCACTGTGTCGCTTTGTTGTCCGGCGTCGCATTTAACAGGGCCTCGGCCACGCTACTGCAGGGGGACGATAAGACGCAGCAGACAGCTCTATAAAGGACTGGGGGATTTCAATCACTTAGCACCTCAGAAGCATCCAGCGGTTTGGGCTCCCTGTGTCCTGCTGCTAATAGCCAGCGGTTAGTCAGGCTGCTGAGCCTCCAGTCTCTCTGGCTCGGGCTGGTGTCTGAGTGGTTTGGTGTTAGCTCCTCTTCAAGGCCTCAAACGTGTCGCACAATCCACCCCCACACACACCCACCACCCCCACCCTCCAACCCCTGCCTTTTCTTTTTTTACCCCTCTTCCGTTAATCTCCTTCGCCTCCATCCCTCTCCTTCGCCCGAAGGCCCAGACTAGCTTAGCCCAGGCGGGCGGAGATGCATGGGGGTCATGCGTCCTGTGGGTCCCTCTGCCCTGACCTTGCGGGACATGTGTGTCTGTGTGTGTGTGTGTGTGTGCCACGCTGGAAAGAAAAGAGAGAAGGGAAATTAACTTCCGCTCAGCCGAGGAGGTGTGAGCCCACAGCTCTCTCTCCTCTCCTCCCTTCATCTCTCCGTCTCCATGGGATAAGGAGAGTTGAAAGGGGCTGGAGAGTGAAGCAAGGGGGGGGGGGATTTATCTGTGGGCTGAGAGATTTTCCCCCCATTTCCTCATTATTTCTCCTCCTTCTTCTTCTTCTCTTTCTTCCTCTCTTTCTTCTTACTCCTCTTCTTCTTCTCCTTCTGATGTAATCTGAGGGCTGGTGGGACGGCATACTTTCCACAGGAAACAGGAAGCAGCTGACGGAGCCAAGAAGGATCAGGCCGTGATGAGTTCAGTGTGGGACGAGGCTCAGGCTCACTTCCTTTATCTGCGGCCATCAGGTGGGGTGCATCTGTGTGGGTGTGTGTGTAGAAGTGAGTGTGCTTGCATGTAGGTGTGTGTGTATGTGTGTGAGTGAGCATGCATGCATTTAGGTGTGTGAGTGTGTTTGTGTGTGTAGGTGTGTGTGTGTGTGTGTGTGAGCATGCATGCATGTAGTTATAGGTGTGGGTGTGTGTGCATGCATGCATATAGGTGTGCCTGTATGAGTGTTTTGTCTGTGTGTGTGTGTGTGAGCGCGTGTATGTGTCTGTGTGTGTATGTCTGTATGTGTGTGTGTGTGTGTTTATTGTAAGGAGGGCCGGCAGTAAGGTAGACTGGGGATTTGACAGAGGAAGGCAGGGCTTTCCCGTACTCACCTTGCACTGCTTTACAAACACTGGCCCACAAAGAAATGAAAGAAACAAAAAAAGCGAAAGAAAAAGACATCCTCGCTTCAGGGATCGTTTCCTAGCAATAACCTGTCTGTGACCAGCATCCAGACATCCTAAAATTCAGTCATAACCCCGATTTAAAAATCTCTCTTTGGGGACCTACAACATAGGGACCTTACACTGATTTTTATTTACAAGCCACTTCATAAACAAAAGTATTTCTAGACCTTCTACAGACCACGACTTTTATCCTTTGGACAGTCAAATCTGTCATAGTGATTTGGAGTTACTTGGAGTTATTTGGAGTTTGCCTCTCAATCTCCTCTGCTAAACTTCTACACACTCGCTGTGATGGCGTGTTACCTAATGTGCCAAATTCATACACAAGCACATACAGTGGCTGAATTTCCATGACAACCCCTTGACCCCACCCCCAAGCCCTAAACCTGAACCCCCAAACACCTAATTGACAATGAATGGGTTCTTTGATTGGTTGGTTCATGTGAAGACGTGGGCATGACGGGTTTGCGGCCAGGTGAGGTGTCTGACCTCCCTTAGTGCCTGTGCTACACATTTCTAGGCTCCGTAGAAGGGCTGACAAATACACGCAAAGAGTTAAACAGGAGGGCAGAGCCAACACAGTCTGCTCCAGTGATTTTATGTAAGCCCAAAGCTCACGGGAACACACAAATCACTCCTCACATTCAGCTTCGCTTCCAAACTGCAGAAGGTTACAGCCCATATCTCTCTCTCTCTCTCTGTGTATGTGTTTGTCTTGCAAACGCTGAAGAACAAAGCGTCTATGTTTAGATTGGTTAAGCGCTCGCCCTCCATATGTTTTTTTAATGCCTTTCCTGGCTCTGGAGATCCTGGGTGACTCCGGGCCCATTCTGGCCCAGCCGTGACCCAGGTCCGGCTGAGTTCCGGTGGCTGCCTGGCACAGGCCCCTGATATGCTGGACTGCTGCGTTGGCAGAGGAAATCGCTGCTTCCTGCCTGTTTTATTGAACCTCTTCAAATGTTGAGTCCAGATGCCGAATTGGACCAGGGTGCACATACAGACAACACACTCTTTTCATTAGATGAAATGTTTGTCTCTTTCTTTCTCTCTCTCTCTCTCTCTCTCTAAGCTGAGAGCTAAGGAGGGGATGAGGATGGAGGCTGTTGGGTGCAGAGGCGTGCAGGCCTGAGGCGTAGCTTCCTGTGTAAACACCTCACTTAAACCAGGACACCAGAAACACCTCAAGGGTTTTTCATACACACACGCAAACGTGCACGCGCACACACACACACATACATACTTTGCCGCTGCCTACTCCAAGAACTTTATTTCATCCTTCTCATTCCATCCTGTATTTTTCTTTCTAGCTTTCTTCTTTTTTTCTGTCTTTCTTTCTTTCCTTGTTTTTTCTGATGTTCAGTTTTGGAACCCTCTTCGTGTTGTCCTGCTTCTTCTTCATTTTCTGAGGCCAGTACTTTTGCTTTGATCTGTTTCTATGCAAATAGGGCTTCCATCACCAGTCAATACATTTATCAGCTACATAGGCTGCTTCAAGTGGCATATGTATAGAAAATGCTATTTATAAACACTGTAGAGACTATATATAAAGTATTTATATAACATATTAATATATTTATGTATTTACCTAAAAGATAAACAAATCCCAAACACTTGAATGCATTTTCTGTACACTTATAACATGTGTGAAAGATCCATACTTTCTCACTCTTCTCATTCTCATTCATACATTCTTATTAACTGTGGTCTCATTATTTGTCTGATCTTATTATTTGTTAGATTGGATGTTTGCTCTATTTTCAGTTATTATATTAAGTTATGGATGAGTATTAAACTGTTATAATGGGGTGGAGCATAACAAAACCTTTAGGCGTTTTACTTTCCTTAAAGAAAGACTACAGGGACTTGTCACTGATAAATCTCTGCCCTCTACTGTGTGCGTGTGTGTGTGTGTGTGTGTGTGCACTAAAAGATGGAGGGTATCAGGGTATCAGCTGATGGTGATTTACCCTGCCCCCTCTTAAGTGTTGGGGCCAACCCTGCTAAAATACGCAGTGAAGGTAAGCAGTGTGAGTTTAGCTTCGGAAATTGACACACACACTTGTTTGTGGGTAAGACAGATGCATATGCTAGCTATCATATTTAAAATAAAAGTACTTAAAGTACATAACAAAATAACACAAACTCAATCAAATCTAAACC
Source organism: Limnothrissa miodon (assembly GCA_017657215.1). NCBI lineage: Eukaryota > Metazoa > Chordata > Actinopteri > Clupeiformes > Clupeidae > Limnothrissa > Limnothrissa miodon. Next base: position 123,001 of record JAGFZM010001646.1, read on the forward strand.
ATATTTCATATTCTAATGACTAAATGTATGTTTGGACAGAATTGGTTTAGTTGTTCAAACATGAAAAAATAATAGTTGTCTGAAGACATGTAGCCAGCAACAGAGTGAATAAGACATAAGGTCACACACAAACACACACAAACACACACACACACATTCCCACAACGACACAAGCACACATGCACAAAAGATGTTTCGGATAAACACACATATTTGCTGGCTCTGAGAGGGGAACAGATGCATTCCAGTGTCAGCTGCCATTGTGGATGGAGTCAACACAATATGGCCGCTGAC
>JAGFZM010001646.1:132149-148401 GCA_017657215.1 Limnothrissa miodon
GCTGAGCCATTTCAGCCTAGGACAGTCATTCTTCTGAGAATTTCCGAGCTCAGATATTTGCCCCTTTTCAATTCCTCATTCTCCCTCTTCCACCTCTCTTCTCATCTTCTCCTCCCTTTCCCCCCTCTCTCTCTCACTCTGCCCCTGTGCTCCTGTATCCTCCCTCTCTCCTCCTTTCCCCTATTTTCTCCCTCCCTACTCCCTCTCTCTGTCTCTCTGTCTCTCTGTCCCCCCATTCCTCTCCCAGCCTCCACTTTAATATGGACTCAATGGCGGGGGTGCAGTCGGATCATTATCTGTCTCCTATCTCTCCTGCGGGACAGGCCAGTCGCCACAAATGCCCGTTTTGCCAGAATAAAACATATGAATTAGACTTCATAAGCTTATCTCCTCTTTGATATGTAGAAGGCCCCGGGTTTATTTCCACAGTAATCCCCCCCTGTATGGTAGCCTGCCTTTGATGCACAGGGATGGCTTTTCCAAGCCACCGCTCGGCTCAGGTGTGTGTGTGTGCGTACGACGCTAAGTTTTTAACCCAACAGATACTCTGCTTTTCACTTCCATTTCTTTCTTTCTTCTTTTTCTTCTTTGCTGCTTTCCTCCTCTCCTTGGCTTTCTTGAGGAATTTATTCAACAAAAGCCGCGGCCGCCGCGCGCATTGAAATGCTGCCGACTGGCTTTGGCTCTGGCCGCTCTGAAGTCCGATACCGAGCTCCTTTTGTGTCCTCTTAATTGTCTGTGTGTGCTGTCTCCAGCAGGCCACACTGAGGGAGGGAGCCGGCAAATAAAGCCAGTGAAAGGTGCGACGAGGCCCTGACTTTCATCGGGGGATCTCTTTTCCAGGTCGCCGAGGCACGGCACCGCACAGCGCTAAAGCCAGCCGGGCCCGACCCGGGTCTTGTGTTACGCGGGCCCATAAAAGTAGCTCTTGTTTCAGTGTGCGCTGGGGCAGCAGTGTGCAGAGGTGCACCACTGTAGGTTGTGTGTGAGGCTAATCTGCCCAGCGCCAGGCTTCAGATGGAGTGGAGAAGTCGGACCAATTTGCCCACTTCCTCTCTGTTTCTCTCTCTCTCTCTCTCTCTCTCTCTCTCTGTTTGAGATATTGAAAGTCTGTGTGTCCTAACCCACTTTATATTGGGTCCCTCTCTCTCTCTTTTTCTTTCTCTCCATCTCTATTTAAGAAACTGTGAGAACTTAAGATTTGACTTTGTTGTCTGCAGTTGGTTGTTTGTCTGCACATTGACCTTCAGTGTTGACCTACTGCCACTTTGCTCCACCACACACACACACACACACGCACACACACACTCTCATACACAAGCACACACATTCACTCATACATACACAACATGCACACAAACACTGACACAACACACATACATAAACAGACACACACACACACACACACGAACACACACACACACACGTATAAAAACAAAGTCTCTGCCACACCACGGTAAAAAAAAAGCCTTTGTTCTTTATCAGGCTTTCAGAGCACATAATTTGCTCTTAGCTTCTGGAGCAGACACACAAACAAACGGAACGCGGGCAACTTTGACACTCAAGGGCCCAGGTGAACAAGGACTTCAAGGACCTGGCAAGCGCTGGCTCAATGAGAGGCAGTGGTGGTGACTGAGAGAGAGACAGAAAGAGAGAGAGAGAGAGAGAGAGAGAGAGAGAGAGCTAACTCCAACCTACATCTGTGTACTGTCCCTCAAACTTCCCACTCTGCATTCGTTTGATCCTCAAACACTTTCAACTCATTGTCAAGCGTGGCATCAACGTACTCACCGCACCCACCCCTCACCCACACACACACACACACACACTGCACTGTCGCTGCCTGTCCTAGCCCTTTTGAGAGTTATTCAATACATAAACATGTAAAGAGTCAAACTCAGATAACCACTCCCTTGTGGGGGTGACACACACAGGATAATATACAAGCACGAAAAGAAGTTCCGTTGCCTTCAACTGAACATTATGAGAAACATGACCTGTATAAATAAGATTCACAGACATATACAGTATTTTTATACGGTCATTTTTTTTTTACCTTATTAACCATATTATTTAACAACGTCTGCACTATTACTTAAAGGTGCTCTATGAGATTCTTGCGGGATTTCAGCATGATTTTATTTTTGTCTCAAATTGCAGGCAATCCTGTAGAATCTCATAGAGCACCTTTAAGACTTACTGTAAGACCAATATCTTGCTCTGTGTGTGTGTGTGTGTGTGTGTAATGCTGGATATGTCAGCAGGGGGGTCACAAGAGCCCTGTTTACCCCCACACATTCATTTTTTTAAAGATGTATTTTGGGTGAGATGATCTCTTCTATTGTCAGTACGCAGGGGCAGAAGCTGAGGAAGGACACCCACCAAAGTGTGAAATATGCCAGAACGCTGCAATGAGCATCAGCCCTCGAACCAATGTGATATCCAGAAAAAGAAATGTGAGCAAAAAAAGAGAGAGAGAAAGAAAAAAAAGAATGGATGTGCGCTGATAAGAAGAGTAGAAAAATCCATTTCAAGCATTGTTCACATCTGCTCACATTCCGCTTTGAGAATGCTGAGGGGGAGTCTCCAAGTAGTCAAATTAGTTCCAATATCCTAAGGAAATAACATTCCGTCTTTGACAGCTGCTGTCGCTCCGGGCTGCCGAGAGGTGCCAAACGGGGCCTGAACTTTCCACCGGGAGAGGGGGAGAGTAGGGAGGAGAGCGAACACGAGTCAGAGAGCGAGGGAATCTGACTGATAGCGAAAAAGAGACAGACAGCAATATTTTGGGCAGATTGAGCTCTAATGCAATGCTCTGTGTGTGTGTGTGTGTGTGTGTGTGTGTGTGTGTGTGTGTGTGAGGATCCTCGTCACTCTGACGGCTATGGGGAGGGTGACAGCGTGCTGAGGTGCAAAATGGCTTGTGTGTCTGTTTCACTGTGAGTGTGTGTGTGTGTTTCTATGTTAAAGTGTGTGTGTATGCATATCAGTGTTTCCATATGAGTCTATGTGTATGTGGGAGTGTGTGTTTGCGTGTGCTTGTGTGTGTGTGTGTGTGTGTGTGTGTCTCTGTTCTAGGGCGGCAAGGGCTAGAAGTGCGTTCTATGCTTTTCTGCACTCCTCCCTGCTAACCTGGAGTGACATAACACCTCAAACTGCTGCTGCAGGGAATTGAATTGATTCCTTTCTGAGAGGAACTGCATAAGTGTCAGACCATTTGCAAATATGATGGCTCTGTGTGTGTGTGTGTATGTGTGTGTGTGTGTGTGTGTGTGTGTGTGTGTGTGCCGTGTGTGTGTAAGTGAATATAGATTTGGGAGTGCCAACTTTATATTTGACAGGAACGACTTAAAATATCTCCACCCATCGGACGTCTCAAATCTACCAGGTGTCTAGTGTTGGAGATCCACAGAGAAGCTGAAGACAGCAGCTACTAAATCTGTTCTGGCTTCAGTCTTCTGCTTTAAGACTCCGCATGCCACACATGATCTTTCCTCCACCATTAAACCACATTAAGCCATTTTCCTATACGTCAAATGTGTAGCTATCTCCATAATAGCCCACTTGTATGACTATTATATAGTCTCTGCATACTCTTAATGATCAGAATCGCAATCAGAATTAGAAAAATAGAATCAGAATCAGGTGTAATTGGCAAAGTATATTTTAATACATAAGAAATTTGCCATCGGTAGGTGTTAGCTCTCTAGGCAACGAACTAGAACAAAGACATGAAGAGGTGTACATTCAGTGGGCAAGAAGTACTACAAGCATAAAATGTGCAAAAAGACAATACACAGTAAAGAATAGACTTTATGCATAAGGCAGTGATATACATTATATTCAAGTAATAAAATATACAAGGCTTTTTGTGCAAAATGTCACAAATGCTGAGAGCATCATGACTCCCCGCCCTGCAGAACTTTAGTTGTCCCGCACTTGAACTTGCAAAAACAGGCCGGGGGATGGGGGGTATGGTGGGTGTTGGGCGTTGCGCACACACACACACACTCACGCACACTTCCCCCTCTTACACACACTCACACTCATCTTACACACACATACGCACACAAATGACTCCCAGCTTCCCCATCCTTACCACTTCCTCCCACAATGCTAGCAGTTGACATGAGGCATTAGGCAGCCGTGCTGCCATTAAACACATACAGATACAACATGCTCCTCTCTTCTCACTTTATCATGTGTGTGTGTGCACCACTGGGGGTCCAATGACACACACACACACCCACACACAAATACACATACATACACACACACACACACACACACACACGCCCTGTGTTCCTTTGAAGTGCCTTCTCCTCAAACGATCTCCTCTCCTCCCCACTGTCAGTAGGGGCTTTCCATGCCGACCCCCATGTAGATCTTAGTCGCCTCCTGCTCATCATTAAACAATTAGAATGTGATCTTGTGATCCATGCCTGACTGATGGGTGCATAAACACAGACACACACACACACACACACACACACACACACACACAAAAATAAAGGGAAAAGCACACTCAGGGTGAAGGGGCCTTCTGTCGTTCATAATATATGAGTAGGCAGGGAATTGGGAGTGTAGTTGGTGTGTTTTTGATGTGTTCATTTTGAAATGTTCTGCCTGCCATAGGATGCTGGGTGCACGGGGGTAATTAGCTTGTTCTAAAAACAGAATGTTTGTAAAAGGGCAAAGCTGGAGTTTTCTTTGATGGTTTACGATACTGGAGTCTTCCTGGTTTGTCGTGTCACAAACCATGCGACTCCGGTTCAATGATGGATGACACAGCTATGAGCTTAGCAAACGGTGGCTCAGTGGTGGCACGTCAAAAGAAGATACACCATCATCCTTTGTAATACCAATGTTTTTTAGACTGTGTGTGTGTGTGTGTGTGTGTTTTCTGTGCCTTTCTATGTGATTCTGAGTTGTTTACAAGAAAGATCTCTGCACAGAAAATAAACACTCCATCTGGGTCACACACACACACACATGCACACAGAGGCCTCTCTTAGTGTTGCCCACTGAGAGGACCGTGCTGGGAGGCCGAGAGTCTCCCAGGGGTGTGAGGAGATTACCCTCCAAAGGCTGAATGAATCAGTCTGCCAAGCCAAAGAGTGGGACAGAGGAGGAGGGGGCCGGTGTGTGTGTGTGTGTGTGTGTATGTGTGTGTGTATGTGTGTTTGTGTGTGTGTGTGTGTGTTGGCCCTGTGTGTCATATCAGCACTGATCCCTATATGCTCATTTGTGTGTTGTGTGGAATGTGTGTACATCGAGCAGTAAAACGCACACACACAAACACACACACACATACATACACCCCAGCCACGACATGCAATCCCACCGCCCAGCCATTTGCATGGCTGTCAGCCTCCTGAAAGCCCATTTAAAGGTACATCCTTTATGTGCCAGAGAAAGCAGCTAAGCTCACCCACAATGATGCTTTGATTTGGAGCAAAAACACAATCTGTGGCACTGTGAATCCAGAATTTAATCACAAACAACTCTTACTACTTTAAAAAGAACTTACTATTTTCTTTTTTTTCACCACATTAATTTCACAAATTTGCAATGCTACATACCGCAAATGTGTTGGTGAAGGTTATATATTTATCTATTATTTAGCATTGTTTTTAAGAAATACATTTGAAAATATTTTAAATATGTATATATATATATATATAGTTTTTTTAATCATTTTTTTTTCTTTTAAACAGTAGCGGTAGCCATCTCGTCCATAAAAGCACAGAAAGTAAATTGTTAAACCTCTCTCCTTACACTTTAGGGGCCTAGGGTTATGATCACTACCTAGCACACTCTACTCCAGGCCGTGGTGTTGCTGGGTCGCAGGTTACAACAGCAAAAAAAACGTTGTTTGATTTTTTAAAATTAAAATAGATAGTTGTGGACCATGTAAATAATATCGGGGGTTTGGGGTTAAGTCGTATTTGGCAAGGCACCTGCACAAGGTACAACGCTGATGAAAAACACGTGTTGGAGGGAGTCCTTCTATTCCCTCTTGACTATCCAGGACGAAAAGCAACATCTTGCCAAGGAGGAGATTGCGTGAGGGAACTCTGAGTGTGTCTGCGTGCTTGCCTGCCTCTGATAAAAGTTTTAGGCAGCTGCCATATTTGAATTGGAGATTAGGGAGCTGGAAACAATGTCCCACGCCCACACCTTCTCCTCTCTCACTTTCCTTCAATCCCCCGCTCTCTTTTCTCTTTCTCTCTCTCTTGACACATCTGGTCCTACAACTGCACTGAACTCCCAATCAAAGATGTACACATTACTCTGTGGAATCAGCACAAAAACTCTTGTTGAACTGTTGCATGTTCTCAATGCAAGTCTTCACAGCACAGATTGTTATCTATTATCCACATTGATTTGTGCAGTTTCTGTTGCTTTCATAGAGGCTGATTGTCTAAGAGGAAGTTCTTCTTCTGTGGTGTCTGTAAAATGGCTCGTATTTGTGAGAGTCTCACTGTCGGCACTTATCCTCTGAGATATTAGATAGTAATTAGATTAGATTAGAGATTAGCCTTTATTGTAACTTCACTCATGATTCAGTTTGGTTAAGGGCATAACATGTCAGCTAAACACGTTCATTCCCACCTTGAACATCATAACTGGCTGGCACCATCCAACACCACTCGGGTATAGTGGAGTGTTTTGAGATGTGGCAGAAAACCCACCTGCTGACTCTGATGACAGTCTGCCTTGAGAGTGGATTGGGAGTCCAAGGACATTCCAAAACAAACGTCTGTGATATCAGAGCCCTCTCATCCGGCCCCCTGTCACTAACCTGTCAGGGAAACCCCACAGTGGGCTACCCTAAGCAAATTCAGGACTGGTCAGGTCCCTTGTGTGTGTGTGTGTGTGTGTGTGTGTGAATGTTTTTTTTGTGTAAGTTGTGTATGTGTATGTGTAGTGTGTGTGTTTGTGTGTGTGTGTGTCTGAGAGAGAGAGAGAGAGTCTGTGTATTTGTGTGTGTGTTTACATGTGTGTGTGTGTGTGTGTGTGTGTGTGTGTGTGTGTTGGGGAGTGGGGGTTGCTACACCCTGCTCACAGGGTGATGGATGACTGTGAATTAGCTGCTTTTATGAGTCTGGCCTTTGGTCAGTGACACAACATTAGACAAATGGCTTAATTTGACTATGATATGATTTTCACATAAATACAAGATTGTATTGTTCAAATAGGATACAGCAGCTTCAAGCACTAGACAGGCGAAGTACTCTCAGCTTTGCTCTGACCATACACATCAAAACACACACAGACACGTTACGCTCTTCTTCCTTAGTTTTTCTGTGTGCAAATAAATGCTTTGATATGTGCTTAAAAGTGTGCGAACACACACACACACACACACACACAGATAATACAAACACACCCACACACACACACACACACACACCACACACACTCCTACTCCAGAAGAGTTCTCTACTCCAGAGTTCCCCCACCCTGAGAGACAAAACAGCATGAAGCATGCCACTCCTAGAAAACCATAGAGACCAAAATCCATCCTTTATCCAAGTCTTGCCTCTCCTTCCCTCTCTCTCTCTCTCTCTCTCTCTCTCTCTCTTTCTCTCTCTCACACACACACACAAACACAAACATCGACTCTCTCAGGCAGCTCATGGCCTGTAAGCCAGCTCATGATATTACAGCAGTTTTGCTAATAACCTGCTTGCTTTAGTTTATATGCTCAAGCTGTGCAGATCCCACCACCCTCCACTCCTCTCCTAACACACACACACGCACACACACACATATACACACACACTCCCACCCGCCCTCTCTTCCTCGGATACACAGCTACCCTCATCCCTCTATGCTTTTGCTACTTATTTTCTCTCCTCTGTTTGTTTGCTCTTTGCAGTGCAGGGCGGGTGTAGATGAGAGAGGGGTTGGATGTGTGTGTGTGTGTGTGTGTGTGGGGTGGGGGCCACGGGTTAGGAATGTAATATACATCGACACTGTTAGCCTGTTCTTCTCGAGCCGTCTATTTTTTCGTCTTTTCCGAGATTAAGCAGAACAAGTCTTCGATGATAAAAGCCGGCGTTGCAAAGCTTGTGTCAACAGGTCGGAGAAGAAAACAATGTCAGGACTGTTTGGATAGTATCCTATCTACGAGCAAAGGGAGAAGCACTTGTTGATCTACAGTGATGCACACGATATTAATTTGCCCTCGTGTGATGACTTAACGCGACCTAATAACAAGTTTTCCCGATTCTGTAAATGCAGTCGACAAATTCCGCCATTACACACGATTCTTATCACCACATGTGTTGAGGAAAGGACAATAAATTACGGAGCCGCGCAACAGTGACGGGACAACAGGAGAAATATGTGACCCGACAGGCTACAGATTTGTGGGATTCTACTGTACGGAGAGGGAGGCTGTCCAAACACACACGTATTCAGACGGGCACACACACACACACACACACACATGCATACACACAGACACACTCGTATGTACACCATTACATGCATATGCACATATGAACACACACATACACACAGTCACACACACACACACACACAATCACACACCCACAACCACCCACCCACACACAGACATGCACACAGACATGCACACAGTACCAACCAGCCGATCCCGTTGCAGGCCCACCACCCAGCAGCCAATCCCAGGAGCACACACACTTATACACACACACACACAAACACGCACATATTTATATTTGTACACACTTATGCTTTTGTAGTACGCACAAACACACACGCACACACACACTCATACATATACACACTTATCCTCATGCATACTCCCCCACACACACATAGCTTGTCGGACATCAGTACGCTTGTGTATCCAGTGTAAAGTTTATCATGGTGCTCGATATAGAGGGGCCACATTAGCTTCCAAACAAATCTAAACAAACCTGCACTAAGCATGTTTGCTGCACTCTCTGTACAGGAAAAGACTTGTACACAAAGACCCTATGGGACTCTATCTTTAAACAAAGCCCAGATGAGCAATATGTTGACAATATTTTATCTGTAGCCCGTTGTCAAGGCGATCAGCAGTCATGTGGTGGCTGTGTCGTGGGTAATGGGCCCCATGTGCCTGGTGCTTACTGTTGGTTTGTTTCTCAAGCCATGTGTTCCTGTGTTATTCATATGGCAGTGTCAAATAGACACACACACACACACACACACACACACATTTGTCACTCATAGTAACACACGAACAAAGACAATAAAAAAAGAAAAAAAGCCCACCCAAAGTCAGTAAAACACACACATCCAGACTGACACACATGCACGCACGCACGCACGCACGCACACACACACATACACACACACGTACACACACAAAAACAAACAAACAAGCAAAGCGACAGAGAGAGAGAGAGAGAGCAAGGGACTTCAGGATAACTCTTTTGGCAGTGCATCTGTGACTTCCCAAAGTTAAGAAGGTGGCTTCTTAACCTCTGTCCCCCATATGAGGTGTGTGTGGTGCGTGTATGTGTGTGTGTGTGTGTGTGTGTGAGTGGTGGGAGATAATTATTCATTTTGCCAGTGTGACATCCTGAAGGGCCCCAGGGCACCAGAGACTGCCCTAGACAAATAAACTCCAGTTCCTTGGGGGGTTTCATCACACTGACACCCAGAGGTGTGTGTGTGTGTGTGTGTGTGTGTGTGTTGGGGGGGCAGTCGAGGACAGAGGACAGACAGACACCCGTGTGTTTATGCCCCGAAACCCAGCTCAGCTGTCATCCTCTGGGCTGAAGGGGGCCCAGGTACTGTTTGTGTGTGTGTGGGTGTGTGTGTGGGTGTGTCTGGGTCTGGATGTCTGTCTGTGATTGTGACTGTTGGGTGTATGTGTCAAATTGATAAAGCAATCCCTGGGTGGGCCAAGTCAAAGCTAAGAGTGTGTGTGTGTGTGTGTGTGTGTGTGTGTGCATGTGAGAAACTGAGAAAGAAAAAAAAACAGTGAGAGAGAGGGAGAGAAAGAGAGAGATAAACAGAGAGAGAACGAGATAGAGAGAGAGGAAGAGAGCTCAATCAGTTCTGATGGTGTGACAATCACACCATTGAGACTTTAAAAAAGTAAAGGACAAAGTCACAAAATAACAATAATAATAATAATAATAATAATAATCATCATCATCATCATCATCTTCATATTATTATTATTATTATTATTATTATTATTATTATTATTATAACACTGGACCTACTTCTGGCTGAGATCAGGTGATGGGTCAGCTGATAGTTACAAAGGTTACCAGGGTCCAAGTGTAAACTAAATGCAAAAATACAGTGGAAAAGTACAGTTCAAGTTAGTTCAGATGTATAAGTACAGTTCAACTTAATGTCAGTGAGGGAAAAAAACCCACATTGAATACCAAAATCATCCAAATGACAATCACCACACCATATGTAGGATGACCTCCTAGCGCCCCTGGACTTGGCACTGTCTACTGTCTCTGTTGCTAATTTTGCGGGAGAGGCAGACTAAATATAGATCATCTGAGTAAAAAAAAAAATAGTTTTCTCTTTCAGAAAATGCCATGAAAAACACACATCTGAAACTTTATTTTAAATATTATCAACATTTCTATCTTCAGAACACAAAACAATATATAGCACATTATATACAGTACACAATTTATTTGTGTTTGTTTTGTACGATAAAAAGACAGTAATGTATTTCCTGACGCATGGTGTAAGGGTGTGTTCTAAGTAACCTTGCCTCCTATTTATTTCAGCTGGTAATATGGCGTACGCGGTCTTAGAATGATCTAGAAAATAGCGAAGACCTAAATCTCGTGTCAGATTGTTATCGGGGATAACTAAGACAAAGCACCACATAAACAGACCTGAAGACAACGTCCTGCTCCGTGTACGATCTCACCCGGCCAAGACACACACACACACACACACACACACACACATGCTAATGTGATCACTCTCTTCTGTTCTGGATGAAAAGCACGCTATACACAGCGACCTGCCATTACCCATTATGACTGCTGTGTGTAGTTAGCAGAGGCTTTTATTTTGGAAGTGAGGAATGTGCGTCTGGGTGTCGTGAGTGGCAGGGCAGAGCAGAGAGTTTAGGGGCCCGTCTAGGGGCCCCGTGGCCCCAGGGGTCTTTTTCAAAGCTAATGTTTACAGTGGCAGCACACAGGGCTGAGAGACACTAAGAGGGCAGGTCCAGTATTTATCTGTCTCTGACTATATATATGGACTGTGGTTAACGCCCCCCCCCCCCCCCCACACACACACACACACACATACACACACACACACACACACACACTCATCTGGCAGCCTTATGGAGCTACAACTCTATTCTCTATTCCTCATCTCTCTATCTATCTCTCTTCCTCTCTCCCTCTCTTTCTCTTTCTTTTCCTCTTTGTATCTCTTTCTCACACTCCTATTGTATTCCTAATTTTAAGACTACTCCTGATACATTCTCTTTTTTTTACTGATTCTCTTTAAATTCTTCCATCTCTCTCTCTCTCTCTCTCTCTCTTTCATCCCCCTTCTCTTTTGTTTAGTGTTTTTCTGTGATCCCCCTCCTCTTCCTCCCGTATAATGTTTCTCTGTCCAATCATCTGTCAGGAGATATAAGTGTCCTGGGCTGGAATGCTGTGATGGCAGGAGGTTTATTGGGCTGTAATGAGTGTGTGTGTGTGTGTGTGTATGGACCGTAATTTCTGGATGGCTTGCATTGCTACTAAATCAATTTGTCATAATAGGCTGGGGGGGGAATGTGTATTTGTGTGTGTGTGTGTGTGTGTGTGTGTGTGTAGAGGGTGGGGGGGGGGAGGGTGTTGCAAAGTGGTGGAATTCAGGGGGAGGACTTCTGGCAGACATGGCAACCCTGTCTGACATGCAGATGCTGTTAGTGGACAGGAGAGCAGAGAAGAGATGACAGAGGCAGTGCTGTTGGTGTATGCTTCAATCCCAATGTCCCAACACGGCCCCTAGTACTGGCAGTAAGCAATCAGACATGGAGAACACTCATGTCAGTGAAGTCTCTAAGTCTCTTAGGGCTTAGGATTTAGGGTTTAGGAGGGCCATTGGGATTGGTTTGATTGGTTCACTGTTGGAGGGAAAAAAGGTTTCTAGCAATAAACTACTACATTGAAACCAGCAGTAAAGACAACAACTGAACCTGTACTTGGCCAGTGACAGTGTGGTTTGTGGATTGGCACAGTGGTGTATTTCGATAAAGGATAAATCACTCAAGGCTGGACCGGGATGTTAGAAGTGACTGGGAAGTGTTGGAGAGAAAGCATGAGTTAAATTTTGCAATGCCATTTTTACACAGTTTACTATAAAGGCAAGGCAACTCTCTATGCTTATGTTTCACAGAAATAAACCAGCTTTTGATCAAGGTGTGCTGTTATGTATATTAGAACCAAGCTACTGAACAGAGTTTGTACCAGATAGATGTTTAAGCAATCTTTGGAACAGAACATAACCCCTTTACTCTTGTAGGCACCCGTGGATGTGTCTGGCTTCATTGGTTGTATGATTTCATTCACTACTAATACATCTCTCCTAAGAGCAGATAGAGCAAAAATGCCCATTCCACAGTTTCCGAAAGACAATAAGGAAAAATCACGTCACAACATGCGACTGAATGCGCTACTTATACTTAACACGTCAAAGATGTTAAATTCTGACTGCCATACAGGAAAATGGATACCAAAAATATAGCCTAAATCTAATTTATAAGAAACAGTACATGGTGGATGATTTGGCTCCTTCTAGGCTGTTGTGATAGCTGTGGAAGATGAAAGTCTTAGCCGACTTGCTTAAAAAAGCTTCATACCTCATACCCGTACTTACAGCATACCAAAGATTTGAAAACTGCAGTTTCATACATAAAACATAATTTTCCATACTATGGGTTGTCCAGTTAATCAATTTTAGTCTTCCTTTCTAAACTCCCTGTCACCAGTTTATTGGTGTTAAGATATGATTATTTATGGTAATGGTTGTCTATTGTGATATCTTGCTTGAAGGCATTAAATCTTTAGAGAGCAGCTTCAATTTAACTTTGATTGTAAACTAGATATTACCTGTAGCTCTTTACGTGCCATATTTTTACTTTTACACACACACACACACACACACACACGTGCGCGTACACATACACACACACACACACACACAGGGAGAAACGACATAACATTAAATGCATAATCTAAATAAATAGTCTGGTATATTTGACGTAGAAACAATCTAAACCTGGCACATCTCAATTTAGAATTTTAAACCCTAACAAATGCAGGAAATTATGATAATGGTGATGATGATGATGATGATGATGCATGAGGAAGAAGTTAAGTGAAGGAGATATTTCACTCATTGACTCCATGTTAACTTTTAAAAATATTTTAACTTCGCTTCAGAACATCAGTTAATTAATATCAATCCCTATCTATCTATCTATCATATGCCTATATTACCCAGCTAAAAGTGTGTGGGGGAGATCAATTTTTATATATTATATATCATGATAAGGTAACACATTAACACAGTAAAATATACAGCAACAGCAGGCAACGGCACAGCTACAGAACCCAGGCTGTGGCATTATCCCGAGCTTGTGAATGTCCCTAAATCGGACCTTTCAAACAACTCTGTGAAACAACCGATGCCAAGTGACTTGTTGAGTCAGCTCTTTCACCCTGTGATAAAGTCTTGCTTTTTATTGGTTTCTGGTGATAGAATCTTGTTTCTCATTGGTTCCCTGTAATAAATTCTGGTTTCTCATTGGTTCCCTGCTTTTTGAGTGAAAACGGAACAGCCAAAAATAGGATGGTTGGCCAGACTGATTTAAACGCTGTAGAATGTAGAGTCTCAGGTCACTCTCAGGTCATGCCTTGGCTAGATACGTTTTGGAGTGATCAGCCATGTCTTTGTCAGAGAGCCCGTTCATATCGTTCAGGAGTGGAGTTATGTCTATAAGTGACAGACACACACACACACACACACACACACACACCAGTATTGCATACAGATATGCTTACACACACACATACAAACACATAGAAAAGAAAACAATTATGTACTTGCACATAACCTAAACACACTAATGTTACATACAGATTTGCTTACACACACACACACACACTTGAAGTCTCCTGCTGACATGTGTGTGTGTGGTTTCGGATTATCTGTGGTGTGGTGGACCTCCTGAAGGGAGATAAAGAGCCAGCCTGCAGGAAACACACATCAGAGAAGATAGATAGTCAGGAACACACACACACACTGACACTCTCACGCAAACACAAACAAACAGATACTGACCAAATATAAGTTTCATTTAAAATGTATTGAACAAATTACACACACATAACACAAACTTGATGTTGAGCACTGACCGATACTGTATTTAAATGTCCACTAGTTTTAGTATAGCCTATAAATTGTCGTACAACAGCAGTAGCATATAGCTTTGCTCAGCAAGTGTGTGTGTGTGTGTGGGGGGGGGGGGGGGTTTCTTAGATTATTGTGATTTTCAGATTATTGTGATTATCATATTAGTGTGGTTATTGTTCATTATTATCAGTCGTGGCCAGATATACATCTAATGTTATAGTCTGGCTTGCCAGCACACTTTAAGTATTCATACTGCATACTTATTCATCGTAATAGACCCATAGTAAAACATGGCTTCTCCATACTACCAACCTCACTCCCAGTTCCAGCAAGCGCCTCCTGCTCAGGTCCTTTGGTGACTGTTTGACGTCACTCTGCGGTGTGATATGCATCTGCACAGTCGGGTGTAACACATTACAAAAGTTAAGAATGCGTCACTTTACACTGAAACGCACAAGTGAAAGACACTACTGATACATTTTCTGAAAAATGTGACTCATTGCAAATATTAGTAATGCTACTTACACACCTTAAATAAATCTAAAAAAAATTGTGGTCATTTTCTTGTATCAACAGAAGAAAAAAAATTGAATAGATCCTGGATCCTGGACACACAAGGCAGTGGGTATTAGCAGTGTCAGTGCCTTTCCCATTTATTCCATTCAGTCATGAGCAATAATAAAAGGTTCTTACAATGTGAGGTAAGAGTGAGAAATAGCCTGATTCTTATTTCATTTATAATTTCATTGCCGTATATTTGAGTGTGTAATTTGTGTTTCTAACTAATAGCAACATTTACTTAGTGACACTAGCAGGTGGTTTAAAACTGACCTTTGCTACAATCGCTTTCCTTAGATCACTTCACCACGATCCTTTTGCTACGTTGGCTTTGTTCTGATCGTTTCACTTGAAACGCTTCGCTACATTCGATCATTTTACTGCGATGGCTTTGTTGCCAATCGTTTCTCTCCGTGGTGGTGAGATAGCTCGGCTCTGGCTGATGTGTCAGACAGCTGTGAATATACGGTAATAAACAACGCTTGCAAACTCCGTTTGACCACAAGCTGGACAATATTGGTGGCAGATGTTGCTCGCACAGATCACAATAAAAAAAATAAAAGGAAAAAAGAAAAGGATATCATTTCCTTTAGATGGAGATTTAGTCCCTCTTTTGTTTCTCGTCTTTGATGTGAACATTTTGCCTTTGAAATATGCTTTGTTCTTTTTGTTTCACATGGCATTGATAAACAGGGAGCAAATGAGCCATCTCTTGCCTTTAAAACACACACACACACACACACACACAAACACTTATTCTATATGCATCCTGTAACTCACGCCTGCCTGATCCAAACCAATATCATATCTGAACACAAACTGCCTCTTTAGTCTGAACGGAGCAGAGATGTTTTTGTGGTGACGGTGAAGGAATTGGCAGGCATGTGAGAGTGCCTGAATGATCGGTCAGCTCTATTGGGCTCTACTGAGCTACCTGACTGATGGCCAAAGCTCCCAACATCTGCACCGACTCAAACTGGCCCTCCACAGACACAACAGAAGCAGGGCCAAATACCCATAAGTGCCTTTTCCAGCTTGGTAGACATTTAAATCACAATAAAGTTGTTTGATACACACACACACACACACACACACACACACATTATAATGTTGTAAATGGGCAAAGTGGGCACAGTAAGTACAAGATACTAAATAAAAAATTCAGCTTTGAAAATGACAGATTACCAAAGGCTAGCTGTACTTCTTCATTTCTCTATGACCAGTGAAAATAAAGAGGTCTAGAACAGCTGACTCATATCTGGCCCTAATCTCTCTCTCTCTCTCTCTCTCTCTCTCTCTCTCTCTCTCTCTC
>JAGFZM010001646.1:162792-175292 GCA_017657215.1 Limnothrissa miodon
TTTTTTTTTTTCAGTTGGGCCTACCTTTCATGAATAGGTCGAAATGATGACTTCAGTGGTTGTGTTGGTGATTCTGTTCCTACGTTTTCTCGATCTGAAATAAAAGTGTCAATAATTACATCATAGGATTAACATTGTCGTCAAATTTATGGACAAGTAATAACATAATACACTGAATATTGTATGGTTTTGGCAGACAACGATCTTTTTTCTGCTTATGTCTACATTACAACTGCAATTAGCATGTGACTAACAGAATGCGTTTCTGTGTGGCTTGGCCGTCATTGCAGTTGCTGCTACTACAACTGGTACTTTATGTAGGTTAGCAGGCAAACAATGCCTAAGGAGGAAGGAATAGGTACCTGAGTGTTTGGGACTGAGGTCCTCTGGACTGCTTTCGCGGTTCAGTGATGCTACCGACGACACGAGTAAGGCAGAAGGCTGCTGCGCGTGGAACTGATGACTATGGTGATTATGGTGATGCTGATTTACTCCCAGAAAAGACCTGACATTGAGCAGGGAGTTCTGTCCCAGAAAAGCGCCATTTGTCCAGTTATGAAATTTCCCAATCTGACACGTGTAAAGTCCGTGGCTCGACAAGAAAGCCGGGTGCTGGAGCTGAGGGGCCGTGTGACCGGTAGGGCCAGAGGGTGACGTTGGTTTCTGAGAGCTGTCAGGACTCGTGGCAGTCTCTGCTAAGGACCATATTTTTGGCTTATTGTTCACCGGAAGCGGAAAACTACCAGGTTCACCCGGAGACAATACCCTTGTGTTGTTATTGCTGTCAGATGAGTCCTTTCCAACAGCAAGAGTGTTTTTAGATTTATCGAAAACGTCGTGTGCTTGCAATGCAAGGGCCCGCCTTTTCTCCAGGCTCTCCAAGTCCGCGCGCTCTCTGGCCTCTGCCTTTTCCTCTTCGTCCTCATTGCTTTGATCTCCGTCGTTGTCGTCAATTTTGTCAATATCTATGCTTTCCAGATCAATCTCCTCCTCGTCGTCATGCTTATCGGCGTCTCCCTCATTGTCGCTGCCAAAAATGTTTCCGTCTTCGTCCTCTTTACTCCTTGCCCCCCACGTCACCTTGTTCTCCTTCTTCAGTCTCCTCCTGGCGTTTGCGAACCAGGTCGACACCTGTGTGAGGGTCATTTTGGTGATGATGGCCAGCATGATCTTTTCGCCTTTGGTGGGGTACGGATTCTTCCGATGTTCGTTAAGCCAGGCTTTCAGTGTGCTGGTGCTCTCCCGGGTGGCGTTCTTAGGCCGCGCTGGGTCACCATACTGAAACTGTCCGTATGGGTAGAAGGCCGGAGACGTGTGAGCAGCAAAGCTCGCCGGATGGACGCCTGGGCTGTCTTTCAGGTCATACTGAGAGCCCTGGTGTAGAAAAAAATGTGTCAATACATGAAGTTATAGACTTTTTAAAGTCACAAGGCGAAAATCACAGTTGACTACTATAAGCCACGAAGGCCACTAAAGTCGTGGTACTTTGTGATTGCATGGCTACCAGAACTAATCAACATCAAGGCTCAAAAGTAAACTAAATGGTTGTAAACTTTTTAGGTTTCATAGCAGTAGTGGCACTATAGCAGTAGCCTAGGCCTATACTATACAATCAAAATATATATAGGCCTATATATATTTGGAATTCTTAGTAGTTTTACTCTGAATAAATGACACACGAAACATGATACATTAAACACATAAGCATAGCCTTTTGACTTTGTTTCCCACACACGTTTAATTCACTGAACGAAAGTCGCTGAATGGATGGATAATTTGTAATGCATAATACTTATTTATTTATTATTGAACAAAATTCACTAAATGTATCTGATTCCAATAGTATGCCCCTTTAAAACAATAAAAGATTATATAAATTGGTTTAAAAAATAAACGATACAAGCCTAGCAAGACACAAACCTATAGGTTTTCTCTGCATAAAATTAAATAGACTACATCATTAACATGTTGACTAACTTGAAGACAAGGACACGGATAGGACTGTTTACGATATACAGGCTAAGTGGGCCTGTACAATTACCGGGCTATAGACGCAATTTTTCATACAATTGTCTTTGCTTTTATTTATTGCAATGTGCACTTGCCAACGATGTTTACTAAACTAAGTGTAGCTATTAAATATTTCCCAGTTTATGTTCTTTTATCCTCCCCTAAATGCACTTCCCTATCCTGCAAAAAACTTGCATCGAACATGTGACCTATTACATTTGACAACAGTATCTTACAAAACAAATGCAGCCCTTCGGTCGTTCTATGCTGATTGTATTTTGAGCCAATTAAATGAGCCAATTTCCATACAAAACTAACAGTCTGCGCTAAACTAACAGTATGCACAATAACCTCTGATTTAAGTGTCTTTTAATATTTACATTATTTTACATTTTCATTTTCTTGTGTCGATTCTACGTTAATGCCCAATAAAGCAATGCCATGGTCTAAGCCAATGTTTTTATGCGCCGTCTAAAATCGTTAATGAAGTAAAATGCACAATAACCTTACCATTTGCGAGAAAAGCGCCAGGTCCGCGCTCGTGTATGGCAGGAAAGCACTATAATGCTGAGCCGAGTACGGATTGGCATACATGCCCAGCACCGAGCTAACCGCAGCTGCAGCCGCCGAAGGGCTAGACCCGATCTCAGCGCTGCCTCCGCGGCTGGAGGGAGTCAGAACCCCCGGCCTGTCCCCGCCATAAACCGCTTGGGAGGCACTTAAATACTGTGGATAGCCCAGCTGGGGGAAAGACATCTCCTTGGCCACGCCGTGCCCAAAACGAACAAATCGAGACTCCACAAAAAGGCAACGGAAAAGAAGTCAAAAGTTAAAAAAGTGCCCGAACACGGAAGGAGCGAAGCGACCGAGCTCTTTCTTTTTAAATCTCAGCTTCTCGTCTTGCTGCAAGTCCCTTGGATGTGATCAGATCAACTATTGAGCTCCAACTGATGTGTCTGCCCCTAGGTCCCGGGCTGATCTCTCAGATACAATGTGAAGTTGATGCTTTGATTGGCATTCCGCTTGAGCTGCAGGCTCCTCCTCGCGCGCCCATGTGCACCGAGCATTGGCTGCGCGCGCTCTCTCGTGCTTAAGCATTGTATGCTAAATGTTTAGCATTAGAATCCATTCAGCAGAGTCTTTCTGCTCTGTGACAGCCTGTCTACACGATTTTACAGCTGCCCAACACTGGCAAAATAAACTCGAGAGCTACATGGAATTTACTTCGCATTGATCCAAATTGTTATTAACGGTGGAAGGTGATTCAGGTTTTGGGATTTAGCATTTTCCTCAGAGGTATCAACAGAACGCTTATATTTACATTACAATTTAACCAAGATTCCCAATTAAAAAAAAAAATCATGCATAATAATTCTGTCAAGTGGTGTGAGTTTACAGTCTTAATTTAAAATTATTGGTAAAAATAGTAATGTTTTGAATTGAACCAAACATACAGTGATTTAGTTTTAGCTTGTTTGTCATATTTCTACTTTTTCCTAAAATGTAATCAGGCTATGTTTTCCCTCGATTTTTGTTAGCATTTTTCATGTTTTGTAGTCGCCTAAATAATAAACCAAACACTGTATCAAAGCCTGTTAGAATTTTGCAACCAAATAAAAACTTCTGTTGACTTGACAGTAAGAGTAACATTTTAACGATTTTTATACGACTACTATAAATATAAAACTATGTCTGTTCTTATTCAAGAAAGATGTCACACACACACACACACACACACACACACACACACACACACACACCGAGAGAGGGAGCAAAAGAGATGGACAGGGGTTAAAAAGAAAGAGAGAAACAGACACAGAAGGGGGGCTTTGTATATAAGTTCCATTGTTAACTCCTAAAAGAGATCATGCGTGATACGAAATGCCGAGAGCAGCGTTTTAAATGGATGGAGCAGATACACAGTTGGAAAAAATGGCAAGCCACAAACGTAAGAGAAGAGACTTATCTCCCACACTGCGGTCTGACTGTTAACGTTTTGATTTCACAGCCATGTGGCCGAGCAGTTGCAAAACAATGATCTTAGCTAATTCTGTCATATCTTTTAATCATCACAAATACGGCGCGTGTGCTCTCCCGCTGTTAAATTGAAAGAGGCTTAACGTAAAACACCTGTCGTTGGGAAAGAGATAAACACGGGGTGCATATCGTGCTCAAATGAGAATGACATATTAAAAAATGCATGCAGAGGCTGTGTGTTGCACCTATTCTACAAGGAGTGCATATTGAGTAAAATCGGTTGATAAAAGAAGTTTTGTAGACAGCACAGTGTGCATTTTTCGGGCAGACAGTTTTAGTTTAGAGAAGGGAAGGCTGTACAATACCCACACCGTAGGTATTCACAATACACCCCATAGCACTTTGTACCCCTGTCAGTTGTGGTAAAGGTCCCCCCCCCCCTCCCCAACAAGCTCGCATGCATGAACACATACACACACGCGCGCGCGCACTCACTCACACACACACACACACACACAGACATCACACACATCAGCCTGTTCCCGTGTCCTGACCACTTGCCCTTTAAAGTGAAAAAGGACTGCCTAGTGTGGGGGTCTGAAATCTGGCGATTCTAAGTTCTGGCCGTTGAAAGGATATTGTAGATTTAATACTTAACGGCTGAAGATGAAGTCTGTGATTGTGATCTGCTCCAGATGGCTGCGAGTGGATATTGCAAGGCGAGGATCTGTTCAAAATATCTGAGGGCAGAGATGGCAATCAGGGGAACACATCAGAGCAGGGGGGGAATGGCAATTGTGATAACCCGCTGGAAATGTGCCGGCCTGCCGATGGCTGAGATAGCGCCGCGAAAATATCCACAAATAACCCTGACAGAGACGTTGAAGGAAGACACATTAAAACTGGCAGAATTTATAGAAAAAGGACAGATTTTTAGCATTTCTATAGCAATCTTTATTCGCTAAATGGGTATTTTAGATAGCTAAATTCTGAGTGGACATAGTAATAATTATTCAGTTTCCTTTTACAAATGTATAATAGCTTTTTTGTTAGAAAGAACGCATTTCCTCAGTTAAAGTTTATCACCTACCATGTTAGGACACGCGCAATTTAAGCAATAAAATTCACTTACATCTTAACAGATTTATGAGGGCCTGTTAAATTCCCATTATCGCTTTCCTACCACACAAACACAGACACAGACACACACACACACACACACATGCACGCACGCACGCGCACACACACACACACACACACACACACACACATAGACGCACGCAATAACGTTTAGTTATTTCATGCAAAACCGTTATGTCTCGTCTACATAGGTATTTGCCAAAGTAATCAAATCCAGGGATAGAGAGAAAGAGAGATCGTTTAGGGGACAAAAATCTACAAACATTAAAATCAGCAGATTTAACATGGACTTTGGTCGGTATACCATAATCAGGACGTATTTAGGAGCAGCTCTTTAAAATACTTTCTCTGACAGTAGCCAATTGTCTGGAGAATATCCTCCAGATGACTGCGTGTATTTCTCCTCTTCTTCCGCATGGAGTTTCCAAACCTCGCTCAGAGGGCTGCTTTTGCGGTGTAGGCAGGCGCACGCACCTAACTTTAAACAGGCGCGAGAATGCGTTCTACACACACGCATTCACTTTTCTACAACTCCAAGCAATTTCGAGAGAAACTCTAAACAGACTATAGTGAATTACACAGAATTTTGACTTTGAATACCACGTTGTTCCTTTTTTTGCATATTTAAAAAAATGCAACGGTATTTTCTTTAAAAGTATAAAACTCCATGTTCCATGCACTTTGCATATATTATGTTTATTGTACATTATACTTCTAACTAAAATTAATTATCCCATATTAATTAAAGATCGCATGCACTCCCTGACACATTACTTTTTCGTCTCATATGTCTGCAAGTTGTTACATTAGCTAGACATTTAATGCCTTTTGTAGAGAGAAAAAAACATAGGCTAAAAAGTGTCTGGATCCTGAAGCATGGCCACGCACATTTTCCCGGTACAGGTGTAGCTCCGAAACCCATAACACGAGGACTCGCGTAACACAAATGAAAGCGCAGAACTCCATTCAGCCCGACTGTCAACTTTAAACAGCCCACGGCAGGAGATCAAAGCCGGGTGTGGGAGGCTCTTCTCTCTTTAGATTATAGCCTTTACGGTTTGAACTCCTAATGCTATTATAAGGATCCAGGACACATCTCCAGCTAGCCTTGGTTACTCGGAGGGAATTATTTTCTCGTACACCGCTAGGCAGTACTTCAGACTCAGCAATTACTGCCCCAGCGGCCCGAGATGCCCTAGTTGTGGCAAGGGCGCTTGATTGTCCGGCGGAGGGGTGAAATTATATGACCATGTCGATGTGATACAGAATAGGCTACTCATGCCTTATTTTGTACATCCTCAACCATATTTATCGAGACATGTAAGAACGCCGCCGTTTAGTCACAGAAACTTTATAACCTGAGGTTGTAGGTTGCGCAGCCCACTAAAGAATATGGATTTTAAAGGGCTTCAAGCAGAACCACGCTTTCCGAAGTCAAACTGGTCGCTGATACCTCTTAACCATTTTCTGTGTATGACGAACCAATGATTTCTGCGACTTGACAAATGCATTTTAAAGAATAACAACGTTTGAATGATTAAAGTATAGAAGTGTTTCAACGGTGGAGCTAAATTATCCGTTGTTAGTGTACATTCTCCTGTTATGTGTTCATGTTTGATTGTTGTAGCACAGCATGCAATGCAAATTAGGAAAGCAACTGCTGAAATTTAAGGGAATTCTTGATAAACTAATAAAAAGGACCACACACAATGTTCTCACACTCTGTGTTCACACACATCTCTCTGTGGCCCCGATATGAGTTGAAATAAGGATAGAAATTCCTGGTATGCTTCCTTCTCACTTTATGCAGATTAACAAATTGTATGTGCTGAACAGGCATACTCTCTCTCTCTCTCTCTCTCTCTCTCTCTCTCTCTCTCTCTCTCTCTCTCTCTCTGAGCAACATTGCAAGGAAGTGGATATCAGTGAACCATCACAGCTTCCACTCTGCTCCCCAGCCTTGAATAATCCTCTGCTATGCCTTCACCCCACTACCAAACAGCGCGAGAGAGTGCTCTGAACCCACCCACAGTCTTCCACTTAAGAGAGCTTATTAGTATCCTGTATGAGGAATTTGATAGGAATGTCAGCTACCACACCCAGGCACAGAGGAGCGAAGGAATTTGGAGGCTAATAAAGGTGTTGTGTTGTGTGGGTCAAGAGGCCCGTGCGCTTTTGACGTGGACTTGACAGGAGAGCCTACATGCAACAACACCGTACTCTTCTCCCATAGTAGCGGCTACTGACGGGGAATCTGGAGAAAGCAACACCCCCACCTGCAGTTTCACCTATAAACTTCACAGCCTCCTCCACTCATTCATCTTTAAGCGCAACATGGGAGGAAAATACTGTTTAAAACCCAATTGAATTATTTGTTATTTGGTCAGGTCTAAGAGCCTGTTTAAAGTAAGCCTACTGTTCCCACTCGTTTATGATAAACAAGGCCTACACCTACACTCTGAGGAGGCTTTGATGGATCACATGAAGTGTAGCATTGTCGTCACCTGTTATTCTGTTGTTTACTTTTATTTACAAGGTCCTTCCTGACACTTTCTTAAGCTTCCTTATAAAACACCTCCTTGAAGAAGCAGAAATGAATCAACATCCTCAACTCTGATGTGGTGTTATAGTAAATCATAAAAATAGCAGGATTTAATTCTCTACATAAGTAAAAAGTTTAAAATTATCACTACTACTGCTACTCATAGTAATATCCTAATCACTCACAGCCTCTATCAGGGCCCACTGATTGCCCCCTTAATTGCTTTAATTTTGTTGTGGGATAGAGACACTCACTGGAAATAGCAACAATGCCCAACTTCACAATTGGGTAATGAATACATTTTAATATTTCACCTTTACAATATAATGCATATTACAGAAGGCTATACATATAAAGCCTTAATATCTTCAATTGCTGTGGAATGTAGGCGGTAATTAAAACAGCAACAGTTCCCAACTTAATGACTATGTTTTACTATTGCACCTTTATGAAACTTTTATAGTTTATGTTATCTGTTAATGGTTATATTAGTATGTATGGTATGCTTTATTTATTTTTGCTCTAGGCTAGTGTTGCAGAAGCCCAGAGAGGAGAATGGTGTTTAGGTCGTGTACCACATAGCCAAAGCTGGCCAAACCAACTTTATGGCTACAGCTGTGGAGAGGGGTGGAGAGGCCAGTTACAGTAACCATAGACTTGCACATGGTGTTCAACACACACACACACACACACACACACTGAGCAGCAAACTTAAGTAATTCATACAAACTTTGGAAACACACACACACACACACACACAGAGACAGATAGACAGAGTGAACAACACACACACAAATAGACACTGCATAGATAGACAGAGACAGACATACATACACAAGTGAGTGGGAAATGGCCCAATAGACATATAACACCTGCATTCAAGTGATTTAATCTTCATTAGCCTGTAATCTTCTCAGTGCAGTGTCTGCCTGTACGGTAAAAAAGAGTTAAGCAATAGAGAGAAACAGAATAGAGAAAGAGAGAGAGAGAGAGAGAGAGAGAGAGAGAGAGAGGATGACAAAACAATAAATGGGAAACTGAATTCCAGGTTAACCTCAAAGAGACTAGCACTAGTGCTTTGAACACTTTGTCATGGTGAGGATCACTGAGAATCTCCCACTTAAAGAGACGGTTTTAAGTTTGAGGAGAGAAAGGATGAAAAAAAGAAAAAAAAAACCTTCGCCTTGCACATATGAAAGGCCATCCAGGGTTCCTCTCAGTCCCAGAGGGCTTAAGTCAAAGGTGATTAGTGAGAAGGGTGGGTCAGGGTGTTTGTGTGTGTGTGTGTGTGTGTGTGTGTGTGTGTCTGTGGAAGTGGTGGGGAGCTTGAAATGTGAGAAGTGCTTGTTAATTGTTTTGGCTCTTTTCTAAGGGAAACATATCAGCGTGTGATCTGGGGGAGGTTAAGTACCTCTTTGGCCACAGGGCCCGGGATAATTAATAGCCACTGTTGCAGTCAGAGCATGTGTGAGTGTGTGTGTGTGTGTGTGTGTGTGTAGGGGCTTTAAGGATGCTTGGACTGTAATGGCTTGATAAACACACCAGCCAGGTCACTCAGAGCATCAGATTAGGGGTGTTAAGGTGACACTCTAACACCTAGAGCTATCACTGATGGGAGGGGTGGCCGTCTCTCTGGCCCGCCCACTTTAACACCTACACTCATTAAACTCACCCTTCTAATTACCTAAATCATTCTAAGCACTAAATGACAGAAGAAAAACAGTTGCCAGACAGTCTATATGGAAAATTTAAATAACAAAAAAATAATTCTTCACATTGGGAAGTTGTCAGGGATTGAACATATTAGTTAATTCCCTGCATGATACAAGTCATTTCATTAGTGTTACATTGTACATAGTACTGGTGTAGTTTCCACATAAATCATACATTTCTGACCTACAATTCTTGTGTTTACTGTGTGTTTATATTTATGTAATTGTTGATATGTTCTGAGGAGCCGCTTTCATCAAAGGAAAGCACGACTATTATCATATTTTAATAATGTTGGATTTGATGTTTTTGATGTAATACATAAAAGTTATGTAATATATTTAGGAAGGTATTTACTGTAGGAAGACTCAGGTGACTCAGTCATATCCATATCATGTAATGGCTGTAAATATGGCTACAAATATGGCCAAAAATTACATAGTTCTCAGCTCAACCCATTTCCCATAATGCAGAAAACTTAACAAAATGCCTGAATAATGCCTAAAAACCTTACTAAAGGCAGGTGATATAACAATGAATCAACTAACTTTAGCTTGATTGTTATCCTCCTTTTGTAAGCCACTTTTGATATGTCTGCTAAATGCATAAAATGCATACATATAAAAGAAAAATAATGTTAACTGAAATTAAATTCCATTGTATTTGAAATCATGTACTTTTCCAATATCCTTAACCTGTGGTGTCCCCCAAGGTTCAATTTTTGGACCATCACTTTCCAACCTTTATATGCTCATGCACAAAATTTGTGAATCACAAACAACTCAGTCTCCTATCATAGCTATGCTGATAACCCCCAAATGAACATCCTTCTACAGAGGGACTGTTGATACATCCTCAGCAGTGTCATCACAGTCTAGTTTAGATTGCATCATCTTTACTCAGTAAAAAAGTTAACCAAATTGTTTAGCCATATGAAAAAAGTTTGAAAGGAATAGTACATATGTACAAGTTTTCTTTGTGAAATCAATTAAAGTTAAGTTAAGTCTCTTTTATTGTCAATTTCTCCATATACTGGACATACAGAGGACTCGAAATTACGTTTCTAGCTATCCCACAGTAATGCGCACCGGCAGGAGAGTCAGAGGCCGCTAATGCTAAAAGTCATTAACACGCTAACAGCACACTGGCATGATAATAGGCCTACTTGTTAAATAGTAGCACAATCTATGGCCTAACTTACCTACCTGAAATGTTTCAGCAATACACCTTGTAGGTCTTTTAGCTTCAGGAAAAAACTATGTGGGGTGAAGCAGCTCTTAGAACATTATGCTAGAGTAAATTACCTCTAAACATTGTTGGCTGGCAACATAATCTTGATTCGAACTGTCGATCGCAAATTTGGTATGTGAACAGACATTTTCCAATAATAAATAGCAGTTACAGTTAAAGCGACAGCCACTTTACAGCTTTATTCGCTAGCTCTTGGGAGTTATAAAAAATAAAGAGAGAAAGGCTTATGATAACCTGCTCCTATAGATTCTACCTTATTGGCCAACATATCCGGACCAACACTATTTCTCTCTGCTTTACTACCAGAGCAGTTCAAGCAAATATAGAAATGAGGTAAGGTGATAGAGAAGTGCACTCACACAGTTGTAAGTGGTTAGTTGTCTGTGTGATAGCTTCATCATACTAGCATCTTTTAATGTTGACTTGGGGAATATTTGTAGAAACGCAGCCCAGTTTGGCTTTGAAATTAGCTTGCTGAAGGCATCAAAGATCCCCTTACTGAGTTGCCAGTACTGCCAGTTCAAAATCTAGTATTAAGACCTAAACTGCTCACAGATGCTTTGTCCTAAGCATCCTTCTTTTTATGTTCTGTACACTTTAACTTTTATCTTTATCATTTTATCCTGTTTATTCAGTTATTCTAGTCAGTTTTCCTTTTTCTCTTTCATCTACCGTACTTTGCTTACAGAACATTGAATTTCAATGAAATGCTCGACATACTGTAAATAAACTTGCCTTGATTTGCCTTGCCTTTAAAGCATGCTCAATGCAATTCCAAAAACATTACACAGGGTTTTGAATGTGGCTAATCAAGAATGATAAATCAAGCAGTTATGGTTTGTTCAATGATTTACAGGTATTAAAATACAACATACGGTTCTGAGACCTGAACTGTTGTCTCCTATTGCGAGGAGAAAGTGCAGAACAAAACAGAACAGAACTGAACTCAGATCAGATTGTGCGCAGCGCTCATGACTTTAATAAAGCATCTGTGTTTGCGTGTAGGATTACCGTTAATTCATACAGGATGGGTTATAAAGGCCAAACAACAACAAAGAAAGGATCTCGGAAGAGTGGGTCAGGCTTCTTTTTTTACGAGAAATATTTATGCAGAAACAGCAGGTCTGCACAAGCATGCAAATCGTCTTTCAAATGATATAAATTTGATTTTCTTTTACAAACAGGGTTAATTGAAATTTAAGGGAAGGACTACGGTGTTGACGGATCGCCTGAAAAAATGTTCTTTGAAATTAAAGGCTTTGATAGCAAAGAAGATGTATAGATTAAATCACACACTCTCTCTCTCTCTCTCTCTCTCTCTCTCTCTCTCTCTCTCTCTCTCTCACACACACACACAGACACACACACACACACACACACACACACACACACACACACACACACACAAAACATCTAAATCTCTCTGTCACACCAAAAAGAATAAAGGAATATCAAAGAATGTTATCACTTTCATCTTTTTACTACATCAAAATTGATTCTTGTTTGTGCTCACTATTGATGTGGAATGTGCTGCTGTTTTGGGAAATGTATTTTGACAAAGATACTAAACACTCTTACCTACCATCTTATAAACAACAACAGCTTCACTAGCCACAACAAAGAAAAAAAACAACAATAAGACTACTCCAAAAACCAGGTTCAAAACCACCATGTCTGGTGTGAGAAGTCTGAGCTCCAGTACAGCTACTGCCACCTCTAAGAACTGCTACCGTCTGACAGCCACACTAACGGCAAAACACACAAACATTGGAGAAGAGGAACAACAACACACAATGCACTGTAATAGAAGAGAAGATAAAGAAGAAGAAGAAGAAGACGATGATGATGAAGGTGTTGATGAGGACCAAGA
>JAGFZM010001647.1:0-17764 GCA_017657215.1 Limnothrissa miodon
TCTCTCTCTCTCTCTCTCTCTCTCTCTCTCTCTCTCTCTCTCTCTCTTTGTCTCTTATTCTTTCTCTGGGTCCTTAGATAGCGCCAGGATGGGGACAATGTACCTGTGACAACATCGCCTTGAGTCAGTGGGGGAGGAGACCGCACTGAGAATGAGAAGAGAGAACTTGACAGATTGCTTCCAGATCGCCCAGGCACACAAAAAAAGAAAGAAAAGACAAAAGACAAAAAAATTAACAAAAACAAAACAAAACAAAAAAAAATGAAAAAGAGATACTTTTATCCTACCTGGCCTGAGCAGTGAGATGGAGAGAGGTTGGAAGCTCCGCTGGGCGCCATGGCAGCAGTTGATAAGGTATCATATTTGGTAAAGTGCCAGCTGGGATGTGTTGAGGCTTGAATTCTTTCTCCAAGAAATTCCTCAAAAAAGAAAAAAAGTATAAAATTACAAAAATATATATAAAAAATATAAAAAAATAATGGTTGCACCAGTAGGGGAAATGAGGTTTATTTTTTTGGAGTAGAGGAAGGGAGTTTGAGAACTACAGATTGTCTTCCTCAGATATTAAGCTACGGTTTCTTTTTTCACTCTTACTTTATTTTTTATTTCCTCCTCAAATTTCAAATTTTAGTTTTATAGAGATCCTCAATAATGTTGTGTTTTTTCTTGAATCTTTATTGCCTTAATTTTGAGGACGTCAAGATACAGTACGTCCTGTGTCTTGTTTGAAAACAGAGTGGTTTTATTGGTTCCTTGGATCATTCAGTGGTACAAGGTCCTAAAAGAAAAAAAGAGTCTAGCTAGAGAGATAAACCTATCAAATAAGCTGTACAGATTTCATAGACATGAGCTTTTCATTTCTTCATTTGAAGAAAACAAAAACATTTGGGGTAAATACTGTGTGAGGGGGATATACATTTTGAAGAGACAACAAAATGTTAGGGAAGAGGAGAAGGGGTAGAAGAAGCTTTGAGATTTTTTCACACAGATGTTAATGAGAAAAACACATGGACTGCATTTTAGTAAATGCGGTTTCTTGCAAATGCTGAACCTGTTTTTTTATTATCATGGTTATAATTTTACATGGCAAAAAAGAAATAGCTGTCAATGACTTTAGTGCTTTTTATCTGCAACCTTTGATCTTTTTTATGAGCTTTAAGATGTTTTTAGCCCGCTTTGCTTGTCCCACTGCGAAAAAAAATAAAAGAAAAAATAAGAAGAAAAAAATCAAGATGTTAAAAACCCAGAAGAAAAAAAAGTATTTGCAATGATAAAACTTCGTAGATTCAGTAGGAGCTTATGGTCTAAAACCAATCAGTGCAAAAAGCAATAGAAGAAATTGTTGACAATTTCTGTAGTCTTTCCTAGTTGTGGATTACATGCAGCCAGAGGGATGGCCATTTTTATACCAAAGATGAAGAGACACTCTGAAATAGAGGATTTTTGCTGTTTTGTTTCATCTTCTCAATTTTTGATTTGTTTTTTCCTGTTGATGTTGGTGTTGATGTTGTTGATTGTTGATATTGATTGGTGTTGTAGCTGTTGTCATTGTTGTTTTTTGATTTGACCTTGATGGCCGGCCCAGTTCTTTCTTTTATCGACTATCCTTCTGTCTTTTTTTCTTTTCTTGTTTCTTCATTCTGAATGGTTGAAGCTACCCTCCGTTGTATGCAC
Organism: Limnothrissa miodon; assembly: GCA_017657215.1. Lineage (NCBI taxonomy): Eukaryota > Metazoa > Chordata > Actinopteri > Clupeiformes > Clupeidae > Limnothrissa > Limnothrissa miodon. The sequence goes on from JAGFZM010001647.1 coordinate 1,675, forward strand.
CACAAAGCAGTAAATACAATCTGAGCAGATAATTAAACACAGATGGTTTTAGTCAAGGTATTCCACTGATCGTACCACACGGGATATTACACAAGAGGAAGAAGATAACCAGGCACAAATGTCCACTCGACAAACAGCAATCATCAGTTTTGTCATTCTAATACAAGGCCTCACTAATGGATGCACATCAGCCGCACTTTTTTTGTATTCTGAAAAAATGGGAGTGGAATTTGGGTGGGGGTGGAGAAAGGTCTTTACTATTTCGCCCTTTCATTCATTCACTGATTCATTTCAAAGACCAAAATCTCTCCCCTTATAACTCCACGCTGACATGTCTTGTCCTTAGAAGCTGAGTTTATCCTAAAGACTACTCCACCATCGCAGTTTCCTAAACACTAGCAATGAGCCACAGGGTCTTAAATGCTAACACAGGGTGGGGAGTGTGTATCAAGCAGTCAGACAAGATTTTATTACAAAAGGAATCTGGAGGATGTGGTCTTGTGTCAGAACAAATTGCGTGAGCCAATGCGACTTGGAAACTGGGAAACGAAAAGGCCTAGGGGGTTTCACAGACAAGCAAACAAGTCCTCTTTTTTTAACCAGGTCTGCTGGCACAAGCTCCACACACAACATACTATCAGTGTTTCTTCACAAATGAGCACATAAACAGCTTTACTTCAATGCCACATGCGCACGTACGCACACACACACACACACACACTCTCAGACACACAAAGACCATGCCCATGTAAGCTTGCAAACAGCTTCATTCCAAGGCACTGTCTCAGTTTTAAGGGTCGGTCGGGTACTGGGCATGCAACACTTATTAAATGCATGCATGTCTTGGATGCCAGACTTATTCAAGGGCACACTCTTCGTGCCAGCGAAGCCCATAGAGTGTCTGTTTCGCTCAGTGGCATGACCAAATTAGTTTCTTCTCAGTACTCGAGTTCAGATGAATGCCCCTTATTGCGTTTAGATGGCATTGTGACTGCTGTGCCCTTTTAGCTCTGGTGTAAAATGGGGTGGCGTGCCCTCTGTTTGATCCACGCTTTGTTTCTGAGTCATCAGCTTCTGAACTGTTACCCTGGGAGCCATTTTGTGTCTCATGCTTGTTGTTCGCATGCTGCCTCAATGACAGATTGGTTTGATTTAATCCAAGCTCATTGCTGGATTCCGTGTGGCCGCAGATGTATCATGGCAAGGTTGGCATCCAACATAAAAACGAGAAGTTGACCCTGAGACATTACATGCTTTTTGCATCACCCACGATCAGAATCTATTCTGAGTGCCTTTTTTACCAAGCTTCCAAATGATTCCAATTTCTCTGAGATACACAAAACCAAGAGAAGAAAATGAGCACATTTCAGAGCAATCTTCGAAAGGGAGAGCCCTTAACAAAATGAGACGTTGCGTGTATCGAAACGAATGCCACAAATGTACAATCTCTATAAGGTGCTAAGAGGGAAGCTGTCATGGGCCTTCACCTGCTGTATGTCTACTGCATGTATGTGGGCTGCGCAAATCTCTCTCATTGAAATGCCATTTGATTTTCAAGCCTGCCAGTACATTGTGCTCCCATATGGTGAGATTCCCATCTAGAATTTGAAAAGCAGTTCATTGTAACGTTTCTGCAACCTTGTAAGGTGCACTGGCGAAAAAGTGGCAGTTGTGTCTTGTGTTCACTCACCCTCACAAAATGACTTCAGCGTGTCCTGTCCACACTAATGGTGCTAATGTCAAAGCCTTTTGTGCTTGAGCAGGAACCATGTGTTGCCCCTGAAGAACCATTTGAAGCGCCACCAGAAAGTTGCTCTCCTGCGGAGATGTGTTAAAAAACTGTTTGTACATCTTTCAGCATGTGCAAAGGGGGAATGATGGCGTGATTGTTTCAGCCGTTGTTGACTGTCACCGAATGCTTTGATACAAGCTGAAAGCCATTTTGACAGCATGAGGTAGTACAAGGCCTCTTCCTATGACAGATAGTCGTGTTGTACCGAGCAGCTCGACAAAATCCTGTTGAAAGACAAAAAGACACAAGTTTGGAATAAATGTTAAAAAAAGAAGCCGTCATGGTGTAGCTCACAGTTTGAAGCACATTTAAGCATCTGTTCAGTCAAGGCAGTCAGCTGAAACTGCCGCATAAGATCTGTCATCGTAACACTCCACATTTTTACAGAATGTAATGGAGCATCATCCAATGTTTAAGCTATATTTATCATAAAGTCAAAGATAGAGGAGTTTTGAGGAATGTTTAGATATGAAATCAAAGCCAGTCGACTGCCTAACTCACTTCAAACACATTTGCGTAGGGGATTGTTCTGATGCTAGCTTTGAGAGCGAGATAAGAGGAAAGCCATATTTGGGACTGACACCCAAGCTGTATGACTGGAAGGAAAAAAGCTTAGGGAACGTGAAGTGACAGTCAGTCAGCTCATCTTTCAGTTCCGCCCTATAGCTGTGTGTGATTTTATTCCGCTCTCACCTGTTAAAGTTTGTCTTTCACACTTTTTTCTGTCTTAATGCAGTATTTTTCTGACTTGGAAGAAAAAACATAATTTTCAGTGTCTCTATGTACAGTTTGTGTATACACTTTTCTTTTGTCTATACCATTCTTTTCTATCTCTTTTATCTCACAGTTCTTTTCACGTTTCAGAGTAAATGGTAAAATGGTATTCATAGCTGCTATACAATCTCTCACTGATCCCATATGGAGTCCATTAGATGATGTTTTGAAAGGGTTGTATGATGACGGCAAGTGTGTCTTGTGATGGGCTAATTAAAGGTGCTTACTGCAAGGCCTTAAGTGCATTGATGACATCCACCTGCAGCCAACAGCTTCCTCCACACACACACACACCAACTTTTTTCCATTAATTTGCATGCCTAGTGAAGTCAATGAAGTAGCCTTTACATAGGGCCAATAGGAGATAGTAAGAATTCATCGGGAGAAACAAGCCCCCAGAATAGAGGGGGACTTGGGTCCTCTCTGGAGCCCCATGCTTAAGTGGATAGAGGCCTAAGGGCCACAGGGTCCCACATTTGGTTTGGGTTAGTGGGCCTTGTCCCAGAACATTACGCCAGAGACTATTCATGTACCCAGAGAGTAATGGCATGGTTTAAGTAACAAAGAGAAATTGTCCCCAAGATTAAATGTACTGGACCGACACATGGTCCAAATCACTCAGTAGGATCACAGGGCTTTAGGAGAATGGCCTTAAATGCTAGATTTAGGTATTTCTATTTTGAGACTTTGGCTTTCATAGTCATGACAAACAAAATGGCATTTTTTATGTTCATTATATTCCATTTCACAGCAGTAAAGGCCTTGGGCCTTATAGAGCATTAGGTCCCCATGACGCATGTATACAAACACATACACACACATACACACGATCAGAATGTGAACAAAGTTGTGTTATTTATGACTCGCTGTTTACCCACAGACTTTAAAATATACAGGATGAGTGTTGGGAAGAGCCATTGAGCATATAACATGCTTTAGTAGAGAGCAGCTTGGTGATGTAGTGCAGCTAAAAGTTTTCCTGCCCAAGGTGGAGGAGGATGATAAAAGGGTCTTTCTTCAAACTTTTGGGTGCTGCTGCCCTCTTGGCCATAGATCAGCACAAAGTCACGGGGTGGGTCTGCAGCCACTGTTGGCAGGCCGAAGCACAGGTGGAACAGCAGTATGAGAGGAGGAGAAATGGAGGAGAGAGAGAGAGAGTGAGAGAGAGAGAAAGAGAGAGAGAGGGAGAAAGAAAATAGAGGCAGAGAGATGTCTGGCTGTGACCAGCTGGCCTCCTCCGCACTCTGTTTGAGAAAGACTTTGACTAATGAGGTGACCTCCGTTGCCATGAATGCTAATGTGCACACATACACCCGCGTAAATACACACGTATGCACATGCGCGCACACGCGCACACACACACACACACACACACACACTCACTCACAGAAACACTCAAACTTGCCTCAGTCCTACATATGCTTACTCACCTATGCTACCAGAACTCGATACGCACAATTTGAAAAGCTTTTTTTCTGGACACTATGCTTCTTTATGCTTCTTTAACACTTTTTTTTCTGACACATATATATCAAACATTCGAGTACTGGGTTTAAATTAGCCTTCCAAATCAAAGCTAACATACACAACTGCACTTTCTCTTTCTCACACACACACACACTCCAAGCCCACTTAGTGTTGCTGCTACATCCCTGACACATTTTTCCTTCAATGCCTCGCCCCTGGCCTTGAAGTAGCATTCCAGACATCCGTCACTGTCACAGCTCAGAAGAAAGTGTGTTTACATAGTCACATCCCCTTCCTTATTTCTCTTGCTCCTCTTGCTCTCTGTCTCTCTCTCTCTCTCTCTCTCTCTCTCTCTCTCTCTCTATGTCATTTGTCCTTCTCTGTCTCCCTAGATTTTGGGTTGACTGCATCTCTGCAGGATTGGCCAGGTGCTGAGCATTGTGCCCTTGCCTCCCACCTCATCTCCCTCTCCCTCTCTCTCTCTCTTTTCTTTCTCTCTTTCACTGTCTCTCATCTCTTCATCATACTCTGCATGCGGTGTCCTTCACAGCTCGCCGTCACCATCTGTAGCCACTCAGGGTTCACGCTCTTGCAGCTCCGCCACATCTCACTTCTCAGACAACCCACCCACACACACACACACACACACACACACACACACACACCACCCTCCAGAGGCTTCTCTGCACCGCTGGGGTGATGCGTGCAATGCAATATGCCAGCTCAGTCTCACTCTGCAGTTCTGGGGGAGTGCATAGCCAAGCTCTGTTGACACCTCAGTGCCTGGTGCACGCATACAATTGGCTGTTCCTCTGTCTCACTTTCAGGGCTGATGAATACGATAGGCTGAGGGTGTCTGCCCTCCAGTGTCTCCAGTGCAAATGATAGGCCAGCTCTGCCTACCCTTCGCTGATGATGCATTTCCTTGGCCAGACTTGTCTGCCCTTCAGCATGGATGCGTATGATAGGCTAGCTTTGTACGGCCTTCAGTGTTGATGCATATGATAGGCTCCGTCTGGCCTCCACTGATGATGCATATGATAGGCCAGACATGTCTGCCTTTTAGTGTGGCTGCGTATGATAGGCTAATTTTCTACATCCTTCAGTGTTGATGCACATGATGAGTCAGTCCTGTCAGCCCTGCAGTTTTGATACATTTGCTTGGCCAGCTCTGTGCTGATTCTGCTCTGTGACAGTTCAGCAGCGTGTCTGACCTGACACCCCCACATTGGCTACACTACAAGACAATGTGTATGATACACCAGCTTGTGGCTAAAGCATTCAGCAGAGCAGCTTAGTCTAAGCCTAGGAGCAGGGGTACAGTTGCCCAAATTGGTGTCCACCAGGAGGAGCACAAGACACACAGAGCAATTGGAAGAGTTGTATGATATGATAAGTCAAACGGATGTATGCGGGTTTGTCCACAGAAGTCAAGCGATGCGGGAGACTCTCCCTGCCTGCTGTAATGTATGGTCCATTACATGATGCATGCTTATTGTGAACGAAAGTGTGTCTGATGCGTCTGCTCCTGTTTTGTCCACGGGTGGTCGACAAGGGGTTTTGTTGACCAGCAAACGAATGTAAGACCACCCAGGCAGTCTCAAAAAGGCAGTTTTTCTATTTTCAAAGTTCAATTTTGCATGTCTCTGTCTAGGGTGGACATCATAATGTGCGTAAATAGTAAATAATTGACCTCACACACCATGGAAAGGTGAGTCTCACAAGCCAGTCAGTGTGTCGTTTGGTTCTCCTTTTGATGTTGCATATGAATTTGACACGCATCCTTCGCTAGACCCAGAGGTGTCCCTCTTTTCCCTGCAGGGCTTAGGAACACACACACACACACACACACATGCACACACTAAAAACATACCTGCAAAACACACATTAAAGACCTAAAACAAGGCGTGAGAGTGAGACAAAGAAGTCACATTTAGACAGTAAAGTCAGAGCTAAAACCATAAGATTAGGCAAAATTATTTATTGGGACAGATTCGAACAGAGCATTTTTTCTAAATATTAATGCTAGTTTTCATTTTTTCCGTTGAGGCTTATTTTGATTGTATTTTTTCTGTTGGGGTTGTGTTTTCTGTGCTATGGAGGACAAGGCCAGGCGATACTTGTGTCACACATTTGGTGATCGGTGGTGAGACGTTTCTGTACATCTGTGGACAATAGGATCAACTTTGGTTTTATTATTATGTTGTTGTTTTTTTCTCTGATGAAGCTTTCAATAAAAAAATATGAAAAAAAAAAACGCCCAATGTTATGCCTTCCATCTGTCTTCTTTTGAACCACCCCTCCTATATATGGAATTTTCACAACATATTGGACCATTTATTTCATAGCATTCCTTGCCTGGATTTAATGTCCTTGTGTCCTGTTATATTACTCTCAGAAATGTTCCTTTTTTATCAGACCAGCCAATTTTACATATTCTACAAAAAACACATGAACACTTTTTTGTAAGTGTTTTACTCAGTTAAGAAAAGCCCTTTGGCATGCCACATAAAATAATCCCCAATCAGTTCAGCCAAGTGTTGCTCAAAATGAGAAACATCCTTTTTACTCTCACTCCCTCTCTCTCTCTCTCTCTCTCTCTCTCTCTCTCATCCTCCCCCATTAGCCAGGATCTCACAGCTCACTCCTCTCTGAGTCTACCTTGCCACTCCCAAAGTAGAGAGAGCAGTTCCGAGCGATTAGGTCCCATTATATTGGCCGTCTCCGGTGAGACATTCGTCGTGTGACCTAACCTTCAGCTGACACGGCCGCCGTAATCAGTGGGCCCCTCGGAGACAAGAGCTAATATCCCTAAATGGGATTTCACAGCAGAAGACTCGTGGCGCTCCTCTCACACACTTGATTGGAGAGAGAGAGAGAGAGAGAGAGGTGCAGATAGAAGAGGAGAAAGACAGATTTAGTGAAGAGGATGGAGAGAGGGGAAACATTAGCCAAAGAGAAAAGAAAAGAAGGACAGACAGAAAATGAAGTGAAGCTGAGGACAAAGAGAGAAAGCGATATTTGCCAGATACGGAGTTCATTTGAGAGCTAAAGAGAGAAGTCAAGAGAAGGGCAGAAAGAAAGAGCAACATGGACAGTCTAAGAAAAGAAGGAAAAATTGCAGACCAAATTGAAAGGAGACATAAAAAAGACAAAAGCGTAAAAGAGAAGGAATGCCAGTGAAGGAGACAGAGGAGAGGACAGCCTCCCATTCCTCGGAGCCAGACAGCTGAACGGTAGTGCCTGACGCCTGGCTTGACGCCGGAGTGCCGAGGCGTGCCGGGGGGGATCAATGGCGCTCAATCAGCCCTCTTTTCACTCCCATTTAGGCCAATCGATGGATGGATGTCCCCCTTCACCACTCAGCGTGTGGGCTGCCACCACCGCACCCGTCATGAGCGTTAGGCTACGCACAGGCTAGATATGGCCAATGGAGGAAAGGCTGCTGCCAGTATGCAGCAGCCACCTGTGTAGGGCATTTTAGACAGTGGAGCGGAGGTAAGTCTCCACGGTCACAGTCAGACAACTGACTTGTTAATAAATAAAGACGATGGTCTGTGTGTGTGGGTGGGTGGGTCGAGGTGGTGGGGGTGCAGAGAGAAAGAATTAGGTAAAAGCGAGAAAGAGGAGAGGATTCAAACATTTTTAGAAAATAGTATGCTGCCACCCTCTGGCCATTTGCATGTACACCATGTACACTCATGAGCAAAGTTGGAGGTCTGACTTGTGTCAAGAGATGCAGGTGCAAGGTGCAAGTATTATAGGGTAAAGGTTTTCTACCCCTGTGTGAGGCCTAGTCTTCCAATCCTAGGTCACACATAAACCAAATAAATAAATCAATTCTACATCTACAAATACATCTGATTCACCACTGCCGGTAAACAACAGGGGATCAGCACAAAGGATCGCTCTGTCACTGTCTCCCACAAACACCTCCACTTCACTGCCAAACCATGACTCATTTGTGTGTGTGTGTGTGTGTGTGTGTTTTTGCTTTTCATATCTTATCTGATTGCTGCGGATGCTTGGCCCATCTGGTTGTTTGGTTGGGTGGGTAGGACTGGTGTTTGAGATGACATTGCAGCTGTGCGCCACTAGAGTGCAGCAGATGTGCATAGATAGGATCATGGCCTGGGGGCGTCACCATTGAACTGATAGCTGAACGCTTTGGGTGACTTTTATGCCCCCACCCACCTGATGGGCGATCCTAAAGAGGCCATAGCAAGGCAGTTTTACTTTGGCTTTGTTGAATAAGTAGAGGTTGGGCATCGTTACATCACTGTGGAATAACCTAAATCACCAATAGATATACTGTAGTTACTGAAGGGGTGTCTTTTAGCCATAATAGATAATAGCCAATTTCAAAGTGGTCATTTAACTTGTGAAAAAGTATTTGAGCTTATTTTTGTTAAATCAATGTTGGATACGGTGTATTTTAGATCCAGATCCAGATATAATATCCAATCAAGCTACTTAATGTTTCATTAAAAATGAAAGTGTTGAGTGCAGCCACTGAGCATTCTTTGATTGACTTGCACTGTACTTAATACGGTGCCAGTATACATGGCCTGGTTAACTGGTTAGCCGCTATCTAGGCTAACCCAGACAACAGCTCTTTTGAAATGATCAATCAAAATTTAAAAATGTTGTTTCAACTATACCTAAGCATGAAAAGTTGATGAGTTTGTTCAAGTACCTAGACACAGACTTAATTCAAAGTTCATTATGCCTTCCATGCCTATTAGCACAATCTTGTTTGCAGCATTTCAATTAGCCTACCAGATCATTTCTGATACACCTGGAATGAAGAGCGAGACCCGAATCAGTGGATTTAATTAAGGAACATGAAAGATAATTTAATTCAGATGAAATTAGGCTCAAAATGGTGAAAAAGCTGTGCTGTGGTGGATTGCGTTGTTATTGTTTACACACTAGTCATGGCTTCTCTGATCTCTTCCTCTGCATGTTTCTGCATGTTTGCCACCTCTTCTTCTCTCTTCTCCGCATCCCTGAATAACCTCCCAAGTGTCGGTCCTGATTAGCTAATTATGCCTGATGTATCTAATCAAGGGCATTATAATGCAATGATATATAAGTTCTGTTTGTTGGGAGTTGGGGTGGGTGGGTTTCAACTGCAGTATGAAATCATACTGTAACAGGACAGGATGTTCCTTGTGCATGAAGTTGTAGGGGCTTAGCTTATACAAAATAAATAATTTGAAAAACATCCCAACGTACGTCTAGACATGTAGGTCGTTCAGAAGGAATACCCAGACACCCAGACACTACCAGAAGACACTAAAGGAGCTTCTTGGAGTGTTCATTGCATGAGGATTACTTAGAGTGCCAATATTATTAATATTAAAATAATATTAAAAACATTTGGTTTCAGTTCATTTCATCAGGTGTTTTAAAATGAGATTTTGCATCTATTGACTAGTGAAAAACAAACATTATAGTCCCCCCTAAAGCCACACACACTCAAAATGTATTTATACACACACACAAACACACATTCACATACATTAGCCTCCCACCCTCCAGCACACACACACACACACACACACACACACACACACACACATCACACTATTCAAATCCATCCTCCTACGCACATCTGCATTAGTGCCTTTTACCTCCTGCGGCCCTGACGAGGAAGCTCTCAATTAGGCTCATTACAGATGGAAATCCACTTAGCTTCACTTTTGTTAGGCTGACAGCTAGCATTACTGCACGTCATCTCATGGCCCCTTCACAGCACTCGTCCATCTCTGGTGTGGAGGGAGCGCATCAAGGGTGACACACACACTCATAAACACACACACACACACAGACAAAGGAAATCATATTGTTCACCCACATGCACACACCTTCATACACAATCACATACACACACACACACACACAGTAGCACAATCACCACACACTGCGCAGTCCAATTAAAGACAGCAGTTCCTGTGCCGTAGGGGGTGGAAACGATGAACATGACTCTGTATTGCATAATGCACACTTATAGATGAACAAACAACGGAATGAATCAGAGCCAAAACAATGCTGTCAACTCTCCCACACACACACACACTTCCCATGGAGTGAGAGAGCATGTGTGTGTGCGTGTATGTGTGTGTGTGTGTTTGTCTGTCTGTCCTTACACACATACTGTATGAACATTTGAATGGATCTGTGTATGAACAAGTCACCCGTGTGTGTGTGTGTGTGTGTGTGTGTGTGTGTAGTTGTGCCTTGGTGCCTATAAGTGTGTTTGTGGGATGCCTGTAACTGGTGTGTCAGCACAAATGTCTTTGTGTTGAGTGAGATTGTGTGTTTGTATGCATGTATAAGTGTGCGGAAGTTGCTGGGGATATAGAAGTGTGTGTGAGAGAGAGAGAGAGAGAGAGAAAGAGAGAGCGAGCGAGCGAGGGAAAGTCCTCTGGGCCTGATTGAGAAACAAGGTGTGAATCATCAGCAGCGTCCCCTTGGGCACCATCCACTTTACGAGCACAAGACCAGGAGACGCACCGTATAAATAACGAACACTGCCCAGCGCGGGCACCAAACAATGGGCAGGCCTAGCCCCTTTTGCCCGCTCTAATATGCCCCTGCCATTCCAATTACAGGGCGCTGTGGTTTCCCCTGCTTCGATATTCCCTCCTGGGCAGCCATCATTGTATGGCAGCAGGGGTTGGGAACTCATCCAGACCCACTATTGAAGCTCACAATGATATTCGTGAAACAATCAAATCTCAGGAGGATGCAAAGCCACACAAGGAAAGTCTCACACACACATTCTTGTGCGTGCACACAGACAAACACACACACACACACACACACACACACACACACACACACACATACTGTATCATGCTCTCTATTTCCCTCACACACACACACACACCATGCTCTCTCTCTATTTTCCTCACACTCACTGCACACACTCCCACACAAACAAAGGCCAATTTTTTTTTTTTTTAATCCTCAGGTGGTACCCCATCCGTCCCAGATGTTCTTTCTTTAACTTCACGCCGTCCACTTTGTTTTGTTTTTTTGCCTCATTTCTTAAATACATATGGCTTGGGTAACAATGAAAGGCCAACGAGAGTGTGAAGACCATTGTTGGCATGGCTTCTGCAGGAATCCTGAGTGTTTTTATTGATATAATCGCACAGGCCGCATGCCTGCCAAGGCCCCCGCTCCCAATCAGCCTTTGATGGGAATGGGAGCCGCTTCAGTGAATGACACGTCTGAACGTTGAACTTTAGCTTTTTCTCACATCGTATGCGGCAGCCGCGGCGGCGCTCCAGCCCTCTCCAGTGTGGGCTTTGAAACTACTACCTGGCTCTCTGTTGTTTCTCTGGGAGAACCTCAACTGGCATCCTCTATACAAATAAGGTACAAGTAAGTAAAATAAAGTTTTATTATTTAAACTTTATTACATAAGTTTTGTTTCTTTTAAAGCCCCTATGGCACGATGACTTTTTTTGTCTTCATTCTCCTGGTACTTGTGCATTCTCTTTGATCCAAGCAAAGTAAAATATGGGCAAAAGGTAACAGAGATGCAAATGCAGTCTCAAATGAATTCTGAAAACTACATCTCTATTTCAATCAGATAACAATTAATCATGTGGTTATTATTTTACAGTTTGCTGATTCTAACAGGTCTTTAAACCATTGTATCTTTCAACTATGAACGCTGCTATGCAGCACTTTTCATGTGAGCCCTGATCACTGTGCTGAAAGGCAGCTTGTCTTGACATCTCTTTGGCCTGAGGGTTTGATATGAAATCATCCGACCTTATCAAGAAAAGGAAGAGGAACTCATTTTCTTGTTCCATTGTATAAACAACACAACGGTTTGGAAACTGTATTTTCTAACATCGTTATGTAGCCTCTGGTTTATTTCCACTCCTGACGTTCTCCTGTGTTTAGTCTGAGTTAGGTGCCGAGCTCACTGGTGTGCGGTGCTCTAGTTTAGAACATCTGGAGAACACATTACTCTCTTTACATTCAGGCACAGCCTGGCTTCACGAGTGGCCATATCCTTTCAGAAACAGAGAAAACGATAATGTTCCTAAATGGAATTCGTGTCCTTCAATCCCTGCACTTTTTTATGCCGTTTTGTTTCTTTATTAGCATAAGATAGTGAGGAGAGACGGGAAGTGGATTGAAATGACTGCAGTAACTCGAATCTGGATCATCATGTATGCTATTAGAACTGTAGCCAAGAGGATCCTTGTCATGTCTATCTTGTTGTCTTATCCAAATGTGTCTTTGATGCTTCCTTGTAGATTGCAGAGGCCTTATGGAAACAGTAAGCTGGAAATGATCTCTGTCTCCTTTAAAAGGACAAACCACTCATTTTCCACCTCCCTTCAAATCAAACAATTAAGATTTACTTTTCTTCAGTTCACCCAGCCATTCAAACCATATTAAGACCAACAGAGAATGAAATGTGACATTTTTAGACTGGTATAATAACCAGGTACCTTTGCAGGAACTGAACATGAACAAAAAGATCACTTTTAGTGTCAGTTCCTTTGCCCTGTTCAGCTACCAGTGTTTTGGTCAGTTATACTAAAGAAATTATTGCTCTTTTGCTGACTAACAGCACTCAGTCACCTCTCACAAAGAGGCTAGAGGTTGATTTTCACCAGAATATCCCTTTAAGATGTCTAGACATTGTGTGACTTGAGTTTCACCTTTGCTGCTGAGGGCCAGCATAGAGACCTATGAGCTGGGTGCATATGAATGCTAGACTCATACGTAGAGACTGTGGAATTCCAGCAAAGCTCAGACAGACGGACAAACTGAGACCAATTAATGTGACCCAGATGGCCAGAGGTGAGTCTTGGGCTGGGGCTGGGTCCTCCTGATCAGGGGGAGAGAGTGTTGGGGGACCGGGGTGTGAGATTTAACCCCAAGAGGACATGTGACCCATGCATGGTGAGGTGTGAGCTAGATAGACTGAAGTAGGTGAAAATTATGTTTATGTGTGTGTGTGTGTGTGTGTGTGTGTGTGTGTGTGTGTGAGTGCCATGTGAGGTGAGACTGGGCCGAGATTAGCGATAAAAGTGATTTGTATAAGAGGACGCAGGTGTGTAAACACATCTCCAGAGAGCAGCCATTGCTGCTGGGCCACACAGAGCTCACCAGAAGACGAAAGCCAGAATCTCCCAACTGAACACCGGCACACAAATTAAAAAGTCAGTGTAGGAATGTGGTTCTTGGCACTAGCATCCAAAATTTACTACAAATGCAACTCTAGTGATGATTGTCAAAGCATTGCCTCTCTATTGCCACTTTGTCAAAATTTAACTTGGTTTACGTATAGTTCTGTTTGTGTGGGGAATGAAATTCAGAAAATCTTCTTTTTTTCTCACCCATATAAGTTAGCTTTAGCTACTGGTTCGCTATTCAGTCTTGGTGGTGACATTAACATGAACAAAGACATTCACAGCTAAACACATTCTAGCTGTGTGAACTCCCTATAAATCATGGGTCTGCCTGTCATAAACCTGGTTCCCTGACACCCAGAACTATACCTGTTTACCCAGTTCGACCGGGTCAACATGACCCATATTCAGTTTTATAATAGGCTACAGTTTTTACAAATACCAGGTGCTTTTATGTTCACTATCTCATGCCTGTGTCTGAAATATCGAGAATATTGTTTTTCTATAATAAAAACTTTTTTGTTAATTAAACTTTTTTTAGGCAGAAAAGAATAATGAATTAATAATAAGAACATTATTGTTGCTGAAACGGCATTTGGGGGTTTCTGGACTCACCTCTTAAACTAGTCTTTGTGTGTGTGTGTGTGTGTGTGTGTGTGTGTGTGTGTGTGTGTGTGTGGGTGGGTGGGTGTGATTGAGTAAGTGTGTTTGGGGGGGAGGAGGGGGGGAGTGCTGGTTCTTAGTGGGACAAAAAGGCTGCCTTAAAGAGCAGTTGTTGTTGTTAAATGTCATGCCCCATCTAATGGCTGCAAGAAAGGATGGTGGATAGGGACTGGGCAGAGGGGGGGAAATGCCAAACTAAAAATACTCCAGGCAGGCTGCAGGCCGGCCCATTGGCTGATCACTGAGGCCCCTGGCTCTGGGAGATACGGACTGGGCGCTCAGAGATAGCACTTTGTTAAGGTTGGCCAGAAGGAGTGGGAGAGGAGAGGCCAGAATAGGGGAGAAAAAGAAAAGAAAGGAGAAGAGGAGAGGTGATAGAGAAAGAATGAATAAGGGAAAAGATATAGAGAGAGAATGAATAAGGGAAAGGGTATATGGAGAGAATGGATAAGGGAAAGAAGAAGAAGAAATAGAGGAGTGGACATTTGAAAGGGAGAGAGAGAGAACAAAAGAGTGATAGAGGAAGAGTGGAAGAAAGAAAGTGAAAAAAAAAGATAGAGTGAAACTTGGTGGGTGAGTTTGGTGGCTTGATAAGTGAGTGATAAGAGGCGGAAGAAAAATATGCAGAGAGAGGGAATAACAAAGGGATGGAGAGAGGGAAGGATAGAGAAAGAGAGCAGAGAGGCAGTTGGAGAGTTATTTTGGGTCAGTGGCCAACCGCTGTGGTCCATGACCGAATGAAAAAGAGTGTGGTCCCACAGGCGAGACGCACAAACATACACACACCGATACGTGCAAAAACAATTCCTTTCCAGCACACACAAACAGACATACAATAACTTAGATGAATCTAAATCCCTCCAATAAACACAATTACACACACATACACACACACACACACACACACACGATGCAGACAAAAACACAGACATACACTTGTCTTGACCGCAGAGCAGCAGCACAAAAGAATGCATGTCAAATGGACCTTTAAATCAGCCCGAGTCTCAAAATACACCCAGTGAAACACATTCGGCCTCTCCTTTTAAAGTTCCTGTCTGGCCGGCTAATTGCCGCTTGGCAGAGGCTCAGGCAGGAGCTACACGGCTGCTCTTCCACTTACTGTAAGATCCACACGCTGGGACAGTGTGGAGAACTCACATCTGGTGTTGGTGTTGGGGTTCTCTCTCTCTCTCATACTCTCTACCCCCCAATATTTACTCCTTTCCCAGGCAGATCTGTCTGTTCCTCGCCCTGGTGTTACGCTACATTAACCATGTTATGGCTACATAAGAGGAGGTCATGACTGAAGCATTGCTTGAGTGTGTGTGTGTGTGTGTGTGTGTGTGTGTGTGTGTGTGCATGTACGTGTTTTGTCTTTGTGTTGCTTGTGGCTCCTACAGTAAGTGCTCCCATATGCTGTTCTTATGCAAAAGAGACTGGGTCCTACATGACTGACAGCTCATCACAGTTCAGCGCACCTCCGAGGAGATTAGCTTTGGTAAGTAACACAGAGTGAATTCCAGGAGTCCCTGTCTAGAGGGATATCACTAGTCTATCTGCTCCATCTCTCTCTGCAGGCATCTGTGACCCATGTGTGACCTTTAACTGGGGACCTAGCTCACCTTTTGATGTTGAAACCCCACTCTAGTTGGTGAACCCCAAAGCTAGTCATATTAAATGTACGCTAAGCGATGCTTCAATGGAGCTCTTTTTTTTAAAGAATCACTTACTCAGTCTTCTTACTTACAAATCTCCACACCTCAATCCAAGTCAATTGATTGAAATGCTCTAACATCCAAATTATACAGCATGTGCTGTAAAAATAGGCGTGCTTTACTTGCTGCGCCATTTTCCAGACACTCCAGACATTTAAAAGTTTCTTATATTTGTAAGCAATGTTAAGATTAGCATTTTCACTACCACAGACTCAACAGATGTCAAATGGATTCAGGACATATTAACCCATACACAAAAGAGGTATAGTGTAAATATTTGTAAAATATCTACTGAATATTTGTAAATAATTATGAGTTCACAATATTTTTGTCTATAAAAAAAAACACAAAAACTGCGACATATTCCATGTGTAATTTAGAACATATTTTAGAATTGCAAATATATGCCAATGACGTTGTTGTTTTTCTTGATATATTTACATGTATTCAAGTACAGCATATTGCCTCTAGAGCCAAACACCTAATTCTTCTGGCTTGTGCCCGTCTAC
>JAGFZM010001648.1:0-12459 GCA_017657215.1 Limnothrissa miodon
TGTGTGTGTGTGTGTGTGTGTGTGTGCAGGTGTCCTGCAGGGAGCTATGCAGATGAGAGCGATAGGAAGAAAGGAGGCCCTCCGCTGTGAATCAAATGGGAATTAAACTCACTCCACCTACCACCCGCAATCAGCGCGTCCAAAGACACCCCCATCTCCGCCGCCTTCGCCTCGCCATCCCCGTCTCTCGCCACCTCCGCTACGCAATCACAATCAGGCGAATCCAGGTCATTCACTAAGACGCCAGCCACCTGCTATCGATATGCCGCCGCAACAGCCGCCGCCACCTCCACATGGATGCAGCACAGCTTAACTCCTCACCACCAGACAGGAGAATGAAAATAATTCAAGTGTGTGTGTGTGTGTGTGTGTGAGTGAGGAGGGGGAGCTGTGGTTGAGGGGGGGCACAATAACGGAAGCCGAACAGCTGCTCTTTATATCCACAGTTTGTCCTGTGGATATAAAGATGATGTGAGAGATGGAGGTATGTGTGTGTGTGTGTGTTTGACTGTGTGTCATATAGGTGGTTTATTAGACATTTCTAATGACTAATGGTCGTGGTGAATTGCAAAATGATGTGCAGCTAAGGACTGGGTGAGTGAATGAAGAGGGGGGGGTACAACTGGCATCCGTGGCTGACTCTGGGCCAGCTCAGGCCCAGTATCGGTGCTCTGCTGTAACTGGTGGCACTGAGCAGCATCTGTGTACCCAACTCATGGCCCACAGAACCTCTTCTAGGCTTCAAACATACAGTATATAATATAATAGTATATAATTGTATAATATTGTATATACTCAGGGGATCTGTTTCCTTTAAAGAAAAAAACTGGGAGCAAGAGGGAGAAACAGAAAGAGAGAAGGAAAGAGAGAAAAAGGATGACTACAGTAAGTCCTTGTCAAAGGTTGACTGTGTAACCAACGACCTGTGTACTCTTTTTTTTAAAAGAAGAGTGTGCTTCTCTCTCTGTATGTGTGTGTGTGTGTGTTTTTCCATTTAGCTGTCTACAGCTAAAGCTGTACATTTTCGTTAGACAGGTGATAGCAGAGTACTGGTAGTAGTGAGTCAGTCCCTTTCTTTCAAACAATGGACATATTCACAATGTACACACTGACACACACACACACAGACACACACACACACACACATACACACACACACACATTCAAAGAGTAACTGGTTACACAGTCAACCTTTGACATGGACTTAGTCTTCCTCTTTCTCCCTCTCCCCTTCTCTTTCTCTTTCTCCCTCTCATTCTTTCTTTCTCTTGGCTGGCAGCTGCAGTGTGTTGAGTTGTGTGTTTACTGAGAAGAGGGGACTTTCTTTCTGTCTAAGACTGCTGACTGCAGCAAATCACACACAGTCTGGAGCGCCTGTTATGTTCACTCACAGGCACAAAGGCCCATGCAGATACAGATAAAAAGAGACAGACAATGTGAGCACATACACACACACACACACACACACACACACACTCACACACGCATGCAGGCACACACACAGAGACAGACACACACAAACACACACACCCAATTCTAACCTATACTTACAAATACAAATTTAATCACTTACTTCCATTTCTTGAATTCCCCTCATATTCATATTCCATTTCTTGAATTCCACTCATATATTTATGCACATGCACTCAAAACCACACAAATACAGACATGCAGATGCACACAAGAATACAGACACACACACACACACACACACACACACACACACACAAAGATTTGGCTGGAGAAAAGTAAAAAAAAAAATCTCCTGAGCTCCAGGTCTCTGGATCTGACTGGCTGGGCTCGGGTGCCCCGTCCCCAGGGTGAGGCCTTTCATCATTGGGGGAGAGAGCGCTAGCATCACCCCTGTCTGCAGCGCCATATGCTCAGTATAACAGTCAAATTCTCAAACAGAATTTGCCATTCTCCATGCATATCAATTAGTTTTAATTAGAAGGCACCCTCCCTCTACTCCCTCTTTTACAGGTGCACACACTCAAGCACACACACACACACACACACTAACACTTACACTTGAGCAGGCACAAACAGGCATTTGGATTCACACACACACACACACACACACACACCATTGAACAGGCACAAACCCATATTCACACCCGCCAAACACACACACACACACACACACACACCTCTTGTGCATTCCCCTAGCCGTGTGTAAATATGGAGTATCTCTGTGCAAGTGAGAGCTGAAGTACATGCTTGCTCCTGCACCAAGTCATTGGTATTCATGTATTCCCCGTCCGTGGGCCTCCCTGCCCAACAGATGGTGTGCACGTAGCCCTAAAATAATTGCACAAACAGCACCGTGGCCTATTAACACCGGCCCAAACACACCCCTACACACACACACACACACGCTCACACGCATTCCAAATATCTACCATCTATCCATCTCACCGTCTGCCTCAGGAGTATAGCTCCCTTGTCAGACAAACAGGGAAGGTGGTCAGCTGCTGCAGGATTTGGTAGTTGTGCTAAACAAAGGCAAATTTTCTGGCTTTACGCTTTAAACCATACCACCTGTGAGTGAGCTGAAGCAGAAACAGCGCAGACAGAGTAAGTGAGGTGACAGGAGGGGAAGAGAGAAAGAGGAAGAAAGAGAGAAGGAGGGAGCGGAGCTGAAACGAGACGCCCGCGCGCGGACAAACTCCGTGGTGGCGAAAGTGTCACGGACGTTCAATCCGAGGCAGAACATGGCACGGGCCCAGCTAATGGCAATTCAGTGCGCCCGCTTCAAAAGCTGGTCTCTATAGCAACAAATACACTTTAGCATGGGGCTCTCAAGTGGAAACACGTTTGAAATGAGAAAGAAAGAAAGAGGAGGTAAAAACAAGGGACAGAAGGAAACAGGGGTAGAGAGAAGAAAGGGGGGGAAGAGGAGGGAGGGAGAGAGAGAGAGGGGGAGAGAAAGAGATGAAAACAAGAGTAAAAAGAAAAAAATATAAGACAGTAAGCCCCAAAAGAAAGGCAGATATAGAAAATAAAGAAAGAAAGAAGAAAGAAAGAAAGAAAGAAAGAAGAAAGAAAGGAGCACATCAGAGAGTATGTATAATGGCTTGATGTTTCTCCCAGTAAGGACATTAACAAACCTCAGACTCTCTCTTCATCTGTGTATGACACACACAGTCATTAACGCAAAGTATCCCCTCAGAGAGAATGATAAATAGATGCACACACACACACACACATACACAAACTCTCTCTCACTCTCTGTCTCACACACTCACTGACACACACACACACACACATTAAATGCCTGTCTGTCTCTCTCTCTTACACACTCTCTATTCCTCTCTCATACACACACACACACACACACACGTCTGTGTTTCTGTCTGACTATCTCTCTCACACACACACTTACTTACACACACAGACTAGAAACAGTTCCCCAAGTACCTCTCCACAGAAGCTACTCTTCAGTGTGGAGAAGCACTGATCCGTGCAGAATACACACACATACGTGGCCCAGACATCCAGAGAGATTAAATGTTTTGAGAGGCTTGCGAAAAACATGATCTGCTCATCCCTCCCAAGGTTGTTGGACCCTCTCCCAATTTGCCTAGAGAGCCAACAGGTCCATATCTAACCTCCTGCACACACTTTTGAGCCCCTTGTTGTATAACATCTACACACATGACTGCGGAGCCAACAGTAGTCACACCTCCATCATCAAACGTGCGGATAATACTGTGGTCATTATTGGCAAAAAACAGTGAACAAGCCTACTTGGATCAGGGTGAAGCGGTGGCAATATGGTGTCAGTCTAACAGCTTTACACTGAATGTTAGTGAAATCAAAGAATGGCATTGGATTGTCGGGAGGCAGAAGAGATGCAGAAATATCCCACTAACAATCAGCCGGCAACCTGTGTCACAAGTTTTAAATACATTGATGTTCACGTTACTGAAGGCTTAACATGGACTGTTAACAACCATCATGATTTGAAGGACAGACAACGACTCTTCTTTTATCCGCTAAGGCAGTTCAAGGTTTCTCCCTCCTACTTGAAGGCCTTCTACACTTCAGGCCTTCTACACTTCAGTTGTTGAAAGCATCAAGCCCTGGGGCCTGTACTACGAAGGGAGTTTAACCAACCCAGAAGTAACCCAGGGTTACCTTGTTAAACCGGGGTTGACAAACTCTGGTTATCCTGATTGGTGTTAATCAGTACTACGACGCTGGTTATGAGGTTGATCTGTTGAACCGGCGTTGACCTAACTGGAGTTTGTGCGCGTTCACATAAAAGGGGCGGATTTCAGCGCAAGTAAACCTTGTCAACGCTGGCACGATCACCTTATTTCAGTGATGGGAAATACACAATAATCAAGACAAGCTACAAAGAGTTCAAATGTACTCTTCAGGGGAAATAAAAGCCGCGAACAATGAAAGACAGGCTTTTTGGCAACGCATTGCCGATATGTGTAGCAAGTGAAACATTATTGCCACATGTTTCTTAGGCTACAGGATATTATTAGTTTGCAGAATGCTTGAAATCATTTTTGCTGAATGCTTGTAATGTAAATAATTCTTAAAATCGCCTAAAATGTAGCACAATAGGCTACAGAAGTGCCATATCAATCGATATTAAAATGCCCTGTGATGAAATTAAGAAATGTCATATGTCGGTTGTCCCCCAAAAAATCCAAGACGCTGTGATTGCCTTCTTCAAATCTTGAGGATAGGATAAAGATGCGGGAGTCTTGGACTGAGCCTGGTCATCTTGCATCCAGACTTGCCTGATCACGTCATCTAAGAATTTAAGGCTATTTGGTCATTAAAACTTGTAAACTTTTGCATGAAGGTTGAGGCAAAATATTTCCCCTTTAAATTAACAAGGTCACCCCATGTGGTTGGACAGAAAGATGTTTAAAACATGTTAAAGGATTAGAGAACAAATGTGAAATTAGTAAGCCTATTTATAGGCTATCATTTTCAGAATAATCTCCCAAACAAAATACAAATTAATACTTTATGTGGGTTATGGGCTAGTACATAATATATCAAAATACACCTCATACCCAACACCTGCACACTGATGCTGTGAAAAAGATTCGCGATTGACATAATTGCCTTCATGCTCCTGCGAAGAGAGCACCTCACAACGCGAGCACCAATGTCAAACAGATCATCCTACTGTTGCCATTAATTGGCTTAGGCGAAAATGTTGGCGGAGGGGTGGTACTTATAGGGTGTGGTTAGCGCAAACCTCGGGTTAACCAAGAACTAAAACTGCTCGGACCAGTTTTGGCGTGTGGCATATATTGCCATGGCAGCATACCTCGGTTTAAACCTATCCACCTTTCGTAGTATGGGTTAGCCGGGAAGTTATGCCACACGTCATCAAGTTACTCTCAAACTTACCCGGATAAGCCAGTAACCCCGCTTCGTAGTACAGGCCCCTGGTATGGGAACTCCACAGTCAGAGACAGAGATTGTAGTACTCTGCATCACAACACCCCATCTCGACACAACACTTAACTACAACAAACACACTCCACACACACACACATTCTGTAACACTATGAACCCCCCCCCCCCCACTCTACCTGGCTGATTCCCAACCCCATAAATAAATACAGTAGCTACATCCTACATCATAAACACAGGGTCATAAACACAGACTTGGAGCACTATACAACTCCACAACCGTCTATCTTTCAAAAATAAAGGGATAATTATTAATAGCGTATATTAATAGCATACGTTCTTTATGATTAAATACCTCTAATTACATATCAATACAGTAAATTACGACCTCGTCATCCTGTATGTTTCCATACAAATCCTATATATAAAGCATTGACACAGGCAGCTGCAGATGAAAGCTTGATTCTTTTTATTTTATTCTTAAAGGACAGTCAATTATCTAGCATTAAGGCCTGGCTAATAGGGTCCATGCATTAATTCAAGACCACCTTTCCAAGGGACATTTCAGTGAAGGACACTTGGGCGCACAGATAGGAGCTTTGAAAGCAAGCAGCGGGCCCGAGCTGGCGATACACACAGACACAAGTGTCCATTGTGGAGACGTGATGGATGATGCAGCCGCTTGGGTCAGATCGCCAGCGCAACCTTTTCGGATGCAGGCTTTCACTGTTCCTGTTCCTGTCTGTGCATCGAAAGGGGAAATAAAGGCCCCTTTGATAAGGCAAAGGGACTCGGATGACATTTGCAAATTGGTTTAACCACTGTGTTTTCACTCGGTGTGTTCGCTGTCACAAGTGAGAGGAAAGAAGAAATAAAATTACAGAAACAAGTGTGTGTGAGAGAAAAGTGTGTGTACATGTGTGTTTGTGAGCATGTGTGTGTGTGTGTGTGAGAGAGAGAGAGAGAGAGAGAATGAGAAAGACAGAGCGAGAGATGGCCAGTCGTGATTGTGTGGATGGGGTTGTTTGATTGTTTCGAGATGCTGTCATCGCCTGTCAAGTCACGTCACCCAGGAGTGCTGATCATGCAAATGACACACGCAGCGTAATTATTCTCTCAGGGAGATGGAGGGGGAGTGTGTGTGTGCAAGTCTAAGTGTAGCCTAAGTGTGTGTCTGTGTGGGCGGTTGGGGGGTGTGGTTGATGGTGCCTGGAGTTTGTGACAAACAGGAGCAGCCAGTAGCATGCGACTCTAGATGTGTGCGGAGGTGAGAAATGAATCTATTTCTTTCTCTCTCTCTCTCTCTCTCTATATATATATATATATATATATATATATATATATCCCTCTCCTCATTTCTCAATAGTTTGAGAAATGTAAACCTACACATTTCTACATGGAGCTTTCGTAAAGCCCGGTTCTACAGTGTTTTAGGCCTAAGTCTAATCAACAACAAGGTACATGACGATGGCGATATAAACTTTCACTCTGAGGTGAAAGGTGAAAAAAAAAAACAGATTCAAGACTATGCCCATACTGTATTTCAATCTCAAGTGAAAGAGCTGCCTGTCCTATGAGTCCCATAAGTGTCACCATAGCCATATTTATAACTCTGAGCCCTGTATTTACACATCACAATGACTCTATTCCTATAGTTTGAGGCAAGCTCATTCAACTTTAATGCATTATATTAAAACCATGTTTAACCTAACCAGTCCCCACTTTCCATGCTGTCATTTTCCTTCCACGTCTTTCACCACCATCCCTGCAGAGACAATTGTGTCACGCTTGAGGAAGAGAGTTGTTATAAACACCTTCCTCGTCAATGGGAATCTCAACCAATCATAGGCACTGTATTACGCTGCTTTGCACTTGTGTGTGCAGTGCTTGAAATCGCAAAAAGAAAATCAAGATCAACGTTATATTGGACCTGTGGCTGTTTTTATGACCACGGAAAAATAATTTTGTCCTGCCATAGATAGCTAGAGGTTTAATTTGTGAGGTTGAGATAGTGGGGGATAAAAACGAAATGATTAGGGAATCACTTCCCCTACTGCCCTAGGAGCTCTACAGCCCCATCAAAGTGAAGTTAAGAATTTTGCCAGTGCTCAGCTTGTGTATATACACACACGTTTATGCCTGATATATACATGCACAAACCACACACACACACACACACACACCATACACACCAAACCATAACAACTCTAACTATAAACATAAATGTGTAAAATGCCACAAATATTTAAAGACAAATGTCTGGACAGATGACTGCATGCTTGCATGCTACAGCAGCTTGTACTGAGAGCCACAGGGACTGTGAGGACACTGCCGTACAGTATGTGTGTGTATGGGCGCTATGTATGAATGCATGGACATGCATTGGCTTATGTGGTAAATCTACACAACATAAGCCACAAAACATAACCCACAAAAAATTCTACACTGCACAAATGTTCACACATCTCTCATGCCATCATGTTCACACACAGGCATCTGTGCACACACACTCACACACACACTCACACACACACACATGCACACTCGCGCGCGCGCGCGCACGCACGCACGCACACACACACACACACACACACACACACACACAGGGTAAGCAGAGCTTCCCTGCCTGCCCAGCATGACAGAGAGCTGTGTGACATGGCTGGTGTGTTTGCGCAGGAAGTGGGTGTTGGTGTGAGGACACGGGTGGCATGTTCCTCTCGCCTCTCTCCTTCCCTTCCTCCCTCTCTCTCTCTCTTTGTCTCCTTCTCTCTCTCTCTCTCTCTCTCTCTCTGTGTGTCTCAAGAGCTAGTAGGTCTTGTCTCTGTGTGATCAGGGCAGAGCATATTGAGCTGTCTCTCCCCATTACTCAAATGTACCTGTGTTCCGTGCTCACCACCGTGGACACCGTCAGTTACCGTATGCATTCATTTTCACACCTACCACCTTCTTACACACACACACACACACACACACACAGTCCCAATTTTTTTCACACACACAAACACAATAGCACTATTCCCAGCCTGGAAGAGTCACCTTCAAAACCCAGACAGTGAACCCTCCCATGTCCACCAGCTCGGTCTGGGAAAGTGTTTGTTATTCCTGCTAGCACCCCCTCAGGGTAATCTGTTGCAGGGAACGTATGGAACGTATGGACTATCCCCTCAGGTGTCCTTCATCAAGCCGTCAAGACGAGCCGTGTCTCTCTCTCACACTCACTAACACACACAGACACACACGCACGCACGCACACACACACACACACACACACACACACATAGCACAAGAGAAATCCACAGTGAGTGAAAACTCAAAATAAGCACAGAAAACACTAATAAAGAACACTAATTATCTGCTTCCCCCCCCACCCTCCTTTTGCTCCAAGCACCCTTTCCCCACCCCTCCTTCCTGGCACTGGAGACAAAACTCGTGAGAAAAACAACAATGCAGATATGTGTTTCAAATTAGACCTAACTGATGGTAATAAGGGCTTTTGGTAAGACGACTGACTTGTGGGCTCACTGCCATTAAGGCTGAAGTCGACAAAAACACTGTTAGACCATAGACACACTATAAGGGGGGGGGGGGGGGGTGTAAAATAACTAACTTGACACCTGTGTCTTCTCTGTGACCAGACATTTTTTCAATGTAGGAAAAGAAGAGGAAGAAAAACATACATTTTAAGATCAACAATAAGTAAACTGTCAAAAAGTTCCACCTCCTCATTGTTCCAAGTGGATGTGTGGATGTGAGGTGTGGAGTTTCAGAGAAATTAGATAAATTAAGCCATATAGTTATAGAGAGATTCCAGATCATTCCACTTTGTGTGAGTCAGGGTACAGGTTGAGCTGTCAGCACAACGCAGGACTTTGAAACAAACAAGCCAATTTGAACACGGGAAATAATATGACACAGAGGAGAGGAAAAAGCAGTGGAGGAAATAAACTCTGTGTGTGTGTGTGTGTGTGTATGCGTGTGTGTGTGAATGTGTGTGTACATATTGTGTGTTTTCCTAAGCTTCCCACTCAGTGCTCAGAACACAAATCAATAAGCAAATGACACACATGGTCCCGGATCAATGAGCTCATCCGGACCAGAGCTCCTCGGCAGCAGGAGCTTTGGCCCTCCACCGTAATGGATCTACTACCTGTCCTGCTCCGCGGGTCGATCCCCTTACATTCCCTCCTTTGGCAGCTGCACGGCCAACACCGTAGCGCTTCTCATGGCCTATTAGGATTTATGAAGTGCAAATGTCACTAGCTTGTCAAAGCTCGACGAGAGGAAGAAGGGGGGAAGAAAAGAAAACAGAAGAGAGGAGGGAGAGAAAAAAAGTGTTTGATTTTAATCTCAGGCTCCGTTTTTCTAGAATAATAATAATAAAAAATGTTAACAAAAGAAACGACAGGTAAGTTACGAGCCTGTGGCTTCTCCCTCTGTAAATCTTGCCGTGCCCCACGGCACTTGACAAAAGAATGAAAAGAAAGCCCAGTGATCACAAGACTTTTGCATTATTCAATAGTAAATCTAATAGATGAGGTTATTCAAGATTCCTTCCCTCCCCCCACCCCAAAAAAGAAGAAAGAAAGGAAAAAGAAAAAGGGAGAAAGAAAAGGGGAAAAAGTAAAGGAAGGAGAGAAAAGGCTTTTGGAAGTGCACTGGTTTCAGGACCAAGTCACCACCTCATGAATCCTTTGACATTGCATGTGGAGCAAGAGGGGGCATACTGTATGTGTCAACACTTCATTAACACTGCCAGGGACTGGGACTGTCCAGGAGAGAGAGAGAGAGAGAGAGAGAGAGAGAGAGAGAGAGAGAGAGAGAGAAGCTGGAAAATTGCTTTCTTTTAGCTGGTGTCTCCAAGCCAGAGGAACCAGTGTGTGAAAGTCTGTGTGTGAGAGAGAGGCTATGTGTTTGCACACCTGTGTGCGAAAACCATTTAAAGTTCTGGGAATGGGTCATGTGTGCAATGCCCTGACACGTTTCTGTGCTTTTAAGACACATGAGCGCTCGCACACGCACACACACACACACATGGACAGGGTGTGCTAAACCCAATCTGTGCAGCTGTGACTTCAAATGCTTGGCGTCCTTTTTAATGTTTCAAAGCCACAAGCGCGAGACATGTCCAACTGATTTAGACATGATACTGTTTAAACAAGGCCACCGAGACAGGACTCTGCCTTAGGCTTCTGTTTCCTTCTTGCTCTCTCTCTCTCTGTCTCTCTCTCTCTGTCTCTCTCTCGCTCACCCTTTTTATTCCAAGAGTCCCAATTTTTTTTTGTTCTGACACTGCTTCAAGGCTTCCACTTTCTATCTCCCTCTGATTTTCGCTCTCTTCTTCCCTTTCATTTCTTTCTTGTGTTTGAGAGTGAATTAGTTCTTCAAAATTTGGTGCTTTGAAGGTCATGCATCTCCTCCCCCCAGAGGAGCCTTTAGAAGTTAGTTAAGAGGAGCACCCAGGCAGCTGGAGGTACTCATCAGTGGAGGGCAGAGTGCCCTGCTGTGGAGATGATGTCCTCACACGGTCGGTCTCTCTCTCTCTCTCTCTCTCCAACTCCCTCTTTTTTTTGAAGTGGCAACATAAAAATTGTGGGCCAAAGCGACAGGCACGGCGAGTCCACCTTTGCATGCTTCCTGAGTAATATATGTGAACTGACGCGTCAGGGGGTCTTCATCAATCTTCCCACACATTCCATTCCTGTGGCCTTGACTCTAGCTTGGGAGTTGCCTGGATGCCTGGATTGTGTGATTTCTTATTGGAGAAAAATGCATGCAATGCCCTTATGTTGTAGGGGAAACTGCCCATGGATTGTATACCCAGTCCTAAGTGACTTCACGGGCTGTATAAACATATCATGGCTGGAAATAGATCGTGAGCTTTCAACATGACAAGTTATGATACAACATCATCAGCACGCCTTCGAATCAGACGTTCTGGCAGTCGTCCACGACATCGCCAGTTACACAGAGAGCGGCCATCTGATTTTGATCCCCAGCTGTTTAAGATGTCACGGGAGCACCCGCAGACTCCACTCACTGCCGCAATCGTACCTGGCGTGCTGCCAAACGCTGCCTCGCTATATCACTGATCCCTTTTTTTACATACGGCCACGTCTCAAAAAGTTCCTCTGACAGAACACAACCATGCATGCTCTTCTCATCCATCTTATAGGCTTTTTCTTCATATTTTTCCATGAAGAACTTTTTCTTTTTTTTGTTTTTAAGAAGCTCCCGCTCCCTGTGTGCCACTCAGCATGGGCCAAGGGATGGAGGGAAATCTCCTGAGTCATCCTTTTTCTTTCTCTAAGCTTAACAAGAGCCAGAGGCCACCCAACCCCTCAGTCATGCTATTGCCAAGTCATTAAATAAAGACTAAGTCATGGCAAAAGTTTTTTTTTTTCTTTACTCTGCCTCTCTCTCTCTTTCTCTCTCTCTCTCCCTCTCTCTCTTTCTCACACACACACACACACATTCACACACACATTCTACATTCACCTTAACCCTTGACCCTGTGCACTTTGACCCCTGGCGAAGGCCATTAGCACCGCTTGCAACAGGACCCTGGCTCCTTACACATGGCACGATTAGCACAGCCGGAGCAGGTAGTGTGACCCTTGACCCCTGGCGCTAATGAATTCAGGGTGAGGAGGATTAGTGGAAAGGGGAGAGTGATGAAGGAGGGGTGGGGTGGCTGGGGGGGCAGAGAAGGTCAACGCTGATAAGCAATCTCTCTCTTAGGCAGGGCTTACTTACTTAGCCCGGAGCCTCCGAGCGCAGCCTGAGATTCCACCACAGATAGCGAGGGATGAGGAACAGGAGAGGAAGAAGAAAAAGCAGAAGGGGAGAGGCGAGAGGGGAAGAGAGGAGGAGAAGAGAGGCCTTTTCTGATAAAAGAGAGAGAGAGTTTAGTTCAAAGTAAGGGATTAGAGACTCACACACACAAACACACACACACACCATCTTCAACTGTCAAGGTAAGGATAAACACATTGGGACAGTAACAGACACAGACAAGCCTGAACTATAGATATATGTACACACACACACACACACACACACACACACACA
>JAGFZM010001649.1:1468-13159 GCA_017657215.1 Limnothrissa miodon
AAAAACACAACCACACACGCATAGGCCTACACACACACACACACACAAACACACACGGAAGGACGCAGGGTCTAACCAGGCAGCGTGGGCATATCCACTCTCCGTTGGGGATGTCGGGGAGGGGTGGGTTGAGACAATGCAGGTGGTAGGAGGACGGGCAGGTGTCGCAGCAGAGCAGCTCGCCTCCGTCCTTGCACACGCGGCAGAACTCCATGTGGTGGTCGTCCTCCTCCACCTCCCCCTCGTCACGCCGCGCCTCCTCCGTCTCTTCCTCACCGTCCGAGCTCTCCTCGCGCGCCTCCCACTGAATACCCTCCTTCTCCTGCCAGTCAGAAAAACAGGTGTGTGTGTGTGTGTGCGTGTGTGTGTGTGTGTGTGTGCATGCGTGTGTGTGTGTGTGCGTTTGTGGGTGGGTGGGAGGAAGGAGGGAGGTCAAGAAGGCAAGGATGAGAGAATAACACAGCGGGACAAAGATGGAAGGAAACAAATGAGACAGAGAGAAGAAAAGAGTACGGGGGAGAAAGAAGAAAGAAAAGAGAGAGAGACAGAGAGAGAGAGAGACATCAAGAATTAATGAAGGTTATAAATCTTTCATTTAATTTTCTTTGTTCAATTATTAAACACTAATCATTTTTGATTGCTTAGGCAATATTGTGAGTTGTGCTTATAAAGTATACTAGAATTGGACTGAATTAAGACAAGAATGTCATTATGTTTCCATATCTAGTTCGGTGAATGGGAGTGATGTGTCAGAAGTGGGACGAGAATGTGATGGACTAATAAGCTGCACTGACTTCATCAGAAAGTCCCGTAGAGTGTGCAAGTGTGTGTTAACTAAGGCCAATGTGGGTAACATGGGAGGTGTGTGTGTGTGTGTGGGGGGGGGGGGGGGGTGATTGAATGTTTGTGATATACACGTACAGTGTGTATGTATATGTATGTGTGTGTGTGTGCGTGTGTGTGTGTGTGGTATGTGTGTGTGTGTGGTATGTGTGTGTGTGTGTGTGTGCATGGGCCTGTGCCTGTGTGTACACTCACACAATGCGGGCAGCTCCAGGTGCCCTCAGGGGCTTTCTCCATGTCGGGATCCAGACACACCATGTGGTAGGCTCTGGGGCACGTGTCACACAGAATGATCTCACCTCCCTGCTGACACACCTCACAGTAGTCCTGATGGTCTGTCTCATAGCCATCAGCATCCTCATCCACTGCAGCACAGAGAGAGAGAGAGAGAGAGAGAGAGAGAGAGAGAACAGGGGAAAAGTGTCGCAGAAAGAAAGGAAAAAAAAAAGGTTAGAGGATGGGGATGGGAGGGGAAGAGAGAGAAAAGAGAGAGAAAAGAGGGAGATTAGGAGAGATAGATGAAAAAAATCCTTTTTGGTCTAGGAGCAACGTGCTAAAATGGATGCTCTCTCACACAATTGGTGAAGTTTAAGTTTAATATGTGAGACACATCTACAAAACATGAACATGTGGGCGGTGGTGGCGCAGGTGGTATAGGAGCCGTTCGGTGGCTGCAAGGTTGCAGTGTCCTTGACCAAGACACTGAACCCCAAATTGCTCCTGGTGGCAGGCTGGAGCCTTTCATGGTAATCCCCTCCACTGGTGTGTGAATGGGTGTGTGATTGGGTGAATACCATAGCAGACGGCGCGTGTAGACGCAGCAGCCTCTGGCTCTCCTGACCGTGCGCATAACAGTGGGATATCTAGAAACGTAATTTCGATTCCTCTGTATGTCCAGTATATGTAGAGAATTGACAATAAAAGAAACTTAATTGAACATGGACTACAGAGCTAAGAATTCAGTGTCAGGGGTCAGACACTGCCTCAGTACTGACCTTTCTTCTTCTTCTTGGAACTCTTGGGCTTCTTCTTGGAGCGGCTGCTCCGGCTGGAACCGTCAGACACGGAGAAGCGGTCAAAGTCACTGTCACCCTCCTCATCCTCTCCGCTCTTCACCCCAGGATTCGCACACGCCACGATGCACACACACACACACACACACACACAAACCAGAGCAGGCCACTTAAGAGAACAGCAATAAAAACATTGCATGTTCGTCTCTCATATTTCAGTGCCTTTGTATATGTTCTAAATCATTGAGACAAACAGACAACAAACAGCACTAGCATACAGATATTTGAGAGGACAAATGAGTTTGTATCTTTGTCTGTATGTGTATGTGTTTGTGTGAGTATGAAAGAGAGAAAGAGAGAAGGTGTGTTTGTATCTGTGTGTATGATGTATTTATACACTGCTCAAAAAATAATGGGAACACTAACACATCCTAGATCTGAATGAATGAAATATTCTTATTCAATACTTTGTTCTTTACATAGTTGAATGTGCTGACAACAAAATCAATTGATTGTCAATCAGTGTTGCTTCTTAAGTGGACAGTGAGATTTTAACAGAAGTGTGATTGACTTGGGAGTTACATTGTGTTGTTTAAGTGTTCCCTTTATTTTTTTGAGCAGCTTATGTGTGTGTGTGTAAAGTGGTTCAATCTGGCTGGGTAGCTGTGAGTTGCCTACCGAGGAGCGTTTCCTCTTGAAGCTGCCCAGTTTGATCTTGAGAGGTGCCACTTTCTTGGCTTTCGACTTCTTGTCTGCAGGCCTAGGAGGAGGTTTGCTCTTCTTTCGAGCGTTGGGACCTGCCATAGATGAAGAACTAATTAGCACAGTGCATGTCTGGGGCTTTTGATTAGACTAATATTAAGGCAATGTATGGTTGCCTACACTATCCTTTGCTATCCCTACCTGATATACAATCTGTCTTCTGCCACAGTAAGTGTGATCTACCTCACAATCGTCAGCATGTTAGCAGCCAGAGGGAAGCTGCACAAAAGCAGCAGTTCTTTAATCTTATCACCTGTCATGAATATGTTCAAGATAAAAGTAAAAATATTGTCTTAAATTAAAGCTCCTTCACCTCCTTCCTTAAGAGATGTAAAACAGTGATACCGGGACTGCATTTTTTTCTATCTTGATTCCATATTAAACACGCACATCTACTGAGGAATTTTCCAAAAAAACTCTACATGTAAATGTCATCTTAAAAAAAACTGTTATTCAGTTCAGCCAGGCCCAGACTGAGACATTTCTGACTAGGCATCTAGCGTATTCCTAAGTATACAGGACAACAATGAGAAAAGTCACATTTCATAATTCAATCCATTATTATTTAGCACCATATCATATGAATGAATGAATGATGAAAGGTTCTTACAGACCCAAGTCTGTAATTGCGCCCAAGGAACAATGGGCAGAATGGAAGCTTATGGTAAATCTAGCTTGTACGGTATCTACAGTAAGTCTACTGTTCGCCTACCCTGTGAGCCCCAAAATCCTCACCTTTGCCCTCTTTGGTCTTGGCCTTGCGCAGTGGCGGAGCAGGAGGCTGGGCAGGTGGTGCTGGCTGCTGGGGTGCAGGGGGTGGAGGGGCAGGTGGTGGTGCTGGGGAGGTAACTGTGGGTGCGGGGGTCCCGGTAGTGCCCCCTCCATCAGGCCCTCCAGCGCCCCCTGCCACCATGCTCTCCACGGCAACGGCCACGTTGGCAGCGGCCAGGGCAGCACTGGCGCTGGCGGAGCCACGGAGCGGGTTGTTGGTGCTGAACTCACGCCACTTGGCCCCGAGGACCATCATCATCTTTGACACTGCGATCTTGGGGTTTTTCGCAGCTATGAGTGGCCTGAGGAAAGAAAAAGGAAGAGAAAGAGAAAAAGAGAGAAAGAAAGATAGAGAAGAAACAAGAAGGGAGTAAGTGGAAGGGGAGGACAGAATGACAAAGAAGTAGAATAAAGAGAGGCAGAGAAGAGGAGTAAACCGGGCGTGTGTGTAGCCATATGCAAGAGTCCTACTGAAGACATATGCCTTAGATGTCCTAACAGTATCATTTCTGCAGTCCCAGTCAAAGTTTCTCTAGTATGTATTTAAGGGCTGTGAGTATACCTGACAAACTGACTGAAGGCTTTATAGTTGGTGAGGGAGCTGTAGTCCTGCTGGGTGAAGGAGTAATCAATATCCTTCATGCCCCAGTTCTCCAACAGCTGGGCTGATGTCTTAGGTTCCTGCAAAAGCAACAAGCAACAGTAGCCTTTGTGTCATTTCTTAAAAGGCACAGGCAACATGATTGCATTATGGACATCACCATAACCTTCTGTCCATTCAGGTACGCATAAATATATTTCTATCTATCCTAAAAGCAGATGTATAGTGATAAACACATCACTTGCATGATTCAAATGTTTCTTATTGTGGTTGAACTTTTGATATTTAAAAAATACACTAGTGTTGGATGTTTTACATTCTCTTAGATGGTAAGTACTGGTACGTCTGGACAAATTATGTAATGGGTGCCTGGTCGCCTTGTTTGGTGTGCAGAACTTTACTAATCCTAATTCTTGGTGCTTTAAGAAACGTGCTACTAGTCAATTAAACCGACAACCAGTCAACTGACTAGCACACTCAACTCCCAATCTTCTGTTGCTATGAATTTGCAAGCTTCAGCCTGGGTTTGATCACTTGTTACAATTACATACAGTTACTGCAAATACATAAAACACAGATTTTTATTCTCTCTCTCTTTCTCATGGTACTATCAATGACTGTCCCAAAACCACTTAGTTCCTTACCTGACCATCATCATCGTCATCATCATCTTCTTCTGGTTCTGGATCTTTCCTTTTGTTCTTTGCATTGCTCTTGTCTGCAGGCGGCTTCTTTCTGTCTTTGGAGGAGCTGGACTTCTTCTTCTTCTTCTTGCTGGGGGCATAGTCGCTGCCCTCACTGTCTGACCTGGGGGCCTCCCTCTCCTCCTCGGCTTCTGCCTCAGGCTGGCCCACTGCCTCCAGGGCCTCAGGAGAACTCAACGGTACTTCCTGCTTTCACAAGACAAACAGGTCATCAGAAGGATCTGTGGCAGAAACACAGAACACCTGCGTTTTTGGGCAGGTTCAAGCCCTCTACATAGAGCCAAGGGTTTATTCATTGTAAGTGTGACTTTTGACAGCTCCCTTGTCTACGCATGGCAGTACAAGGTGATTATTTCCCAGCCTGTATTGACTCCTTTCGACAGCTCCCTTGTCTACGCATGGCAGTACCAGGTGATTATTTCCCAGCCTGTATTGACTCCTAGTTCTGACTATGGCATGAAGTCTAATTCTGCCCATATAGCCATAATCTGTGTCACCCTATACCAGGGCTATTCAATGGACGGCCCGCAGGCCACATGCGGCCCAGACGTGTCCCTCATGGGCCCAGACGACGCTCAAGCAATAAAAGTAAAACACCATTCACAAACCTCCAGAACATAACGTGGGTCTTTTACAGAGGGTGCTTTCATAAACTGATACTCTGAGCGTTCCGAGTAGGCTACACTCTGGTCCTTACCGTTTGTAACTTCGGAGTGTGGATGGAATTGTCATTCGTTTATTCAGGGTGTCACACTTTCGGAGCGTTCAGAGCATGGAGGGAGAGAGCCGCAGAGCGTGATGCCAGTCTAACTGAAAACAGTGCTAGCCTGCTGCTACTGAGTTTTTAGGAAATAGACCAGATTCTGGATTGATTTATGAATTAAAGCTCATAATTGGCTGGTAAAAAAAGTCATTCAAAATCGTTCATGTCCTCACTTGTCAAGCAACTGATTTAAACAGTAACCGCTATTTTAACCTGCTCTATATGTAGCCTATACATTTTGATCTATCAGAAACCGTTTAGTCACAGAAAAATAGTATGCTCGTCTTTTTCGAACTGTGGAGCGTTATTCCGTTTTTGAAGTGGCAGATTAATTTTACGAACGCACCATGAAACAGACCAACCAGTTAGTGCCAACCCCTCCACCCACCTAGTTTTGAAATGTGGCCCAAATGAAATTGTATTTGAATAGCCCTGCCCTATACCCTTACTGTTACACTTAAATCAAGTGCAAAAGTTCAACATAGAGTGCATAAGAAGTTTGTCAGTGGTCTGACTGGGGTAGTTCCAAGTGAGGCAGAGCTCTGGGCCGGATCAAGGCCATACTTGACAACAGTGTTCTTTACCTCTCTGACAGGTTTCTGCCTCTTGCTGCTTCTGCTCTCGCGGCTCTTCTTGGACTTCTTTTTCTTCTTGGATTTTGGTGCCTCAACCTCAGTGGGCTCCTCAGGCTCCTCCTCATCTGCCAGAGACATGACTAAATAAGTCACTAAGTAGAAATATTAATTTATAATACATTACTATATTACACAAACATAGCCTACCTTAAGAAAATAATGAATAAGGCATATCAAGAAAAATAATAAAGTAGAAGTTATATTATAATAAGTGTTGTATTACATTGTTATTGTTATTAATTAATGGCAAAAACATACAATATCACTATTTTTGGTCCTTACAATGTCTAATTTGCTGAAATGAACCATTGGAAACCATGAGGGAAAAACCTTTCTACTATGTATAATGCGTATCAATAGCTTTCTAACCATGAAAGTGTTTTACACTGTAACAAGGTCCGATCAATAGACCAATAGAAATGAATAAAACACGGCTCCGTCATTGATAGGATGAAAACCATAGTGCGGAGACGCTACAAATGCGGAGGCGCGGGGTTGAAGAGGATGTAAACAGTTTGGTTAATCTGGTAATTTAGTTGCTTTGGAAATAGGCAGATTAAAGTAAACTTAATCTTCATTGTTTAACTTGGTTAAACAGAGTAATGTAAACTACACGGGAATGAGCAAATGTTACACTTGTGTGCATAGTCTGCACAATAAAGTCTCATAAATGCACTCATAATAAATAAAATGGGCGTGTTGGTTAGTTAGCTAACAGTAGCTAGTCAGGTAATCCCTTCCGCCACGATGCGAGCTAGTACTTGCCGCAGGCGTTACAACACGCGGCGGCGTGCAGAATCAAATAAAGCTGTGGTGTCGAAAATTGTGTGATTTGTACAAGTACAGAACAGGTTTCGGGTAAATGTGTCAGATCAGTAAAAACTAAAGAGTTCGATTGGGAAAGTTACCATCGGCATTACAGTCAGTCGTAATGGTGACGGGCTGTGCTAGCAAAGGGTTAGCAAGCTAGGATAACTGGTTTAAATAACCAATGGAGCCAGCTTCTAAACAAAACACGCTGAACCTTACCATGTACAAGTGCACTTTCATCCGTTGGTCCGAAGTCACCTCTGTCGTCTTCACTCCCAGACATGATGTTTGACACGTTTATTACACCACACCAAACTATGTTACTAACTGTATTTCTTTAAAGTATTTATTTCTTACTGTCCCCTCTTCAGAGTGATCTTGTCAGCGAGGGAGGGGGGCAAATGGCGAGTCGCTGTGAACGAGTCTGGGGTGCAGGGCGGTGGAGGTGCTGAAAGATAAGATAGCCCACGTTTTAAAACA
This sequence comes from Limnothrissa miodon, assembly GCA_017657215.1. NCBI lineage: Eukaryota > Metazoa > Chordata > Actinopteri > Clupeiformes > Clupeidae > Limnothrissa > Limnothrissa miodon. The sequence continues at coordinate 8,851 of JAGFZM010001649.1, forward strand.
GTAAACAGTGCTTTAATGTGTAATTAAGACTACATAGAGTGCAGTGGCGTGTCATTGATAAAAAAGCAAGCTAAAGAAACTTTTAGGAATTTCAACGGTCCAAACAACAACACTGCCGTAGTAAACTAAACAGTTGATTTTTGGTGTTTATTAACTACAGTAAAGCATGGTAAAATGTCATCAACTGCCTGGGGCATTTGTTTGACCATCATGTGCCCACCATTTGATACCGTTCACGGAAGACGGACAACTAGCTATGGACAGTCGGTAGCCATACGAGTCGCGCTACGTCAACGCGGCTGTCACACTGTGGCATGTATTCCTATTTTTGTTCGATATTCGACCTAGCGTGGCTTGTCAGACACTATACTATATTAAATCCACTAACTGAAATTAAATTAAGCTGAAAATAAGCATTCTGAACTTACAATGAATTCCGAGATAAACACACTTCGTCGTCGTTTATTATAAGAAATAGGCTATTTCTAGTAAGTTAGTAATTTATCAGTAATTGTAGTTTGTAAAATCCAGCGGTCAAGAATGTTTTTAAAAATCCAATCCGCCAAACCCGTCGCTCACTCCTTCCCCCGTCTCTTTTCCCCCAGCGTCACTGACCAGTAAGCTAACATCCTCACACACAAAGAGATCAGGGGGGGCAGGCATCCCATAATAATCCCCCCCCCCCCCCCCCCCCTTCTCGAACACTCACACAACTCTGCATAGTTACCTCGCAACGTACAGACCATAATAGTCATGTCTCCCCCACACACACACACACCCTTCCCCTTGCAGTTAGTCCCAGCCCCCTTAGCAACCACGTTGCTATGGAGACACTGCCCCCACCCGCCCTCTAAGACATCCCATAATACTCATAAGCAGTCTTTGACATCCCATAATAAACACAACTCCTAAAAGAGAGGGAAGAAAAATACCAGTCACATGGTCTCCAGGGAAACCCAAGGCCACTAGTGACAGACCATAATATGCTTCGGCTGACTGTCCACCTGGCCAGTTTCCTTGCACCCCACAGACTACAAATTGCTAACAACAACTAGTAGCTCTGTGTGTAGTCCAAACAGCACTAGCACACACTCTGGGCAAAATACCTAATCTGTACTGGGTGATATGGCTGCCCTGATTTGTTGATAAGTAGACTTTTATAGTCAGTTCCAAGAATTCATTTCAGAACATTACAATATAGTTCTTTAGTCTGTATGGGAAGTCAACAAATGGATTGAGCCTACTTTAGTCACTGACAGCTCTGTAATGAGTCATGACGGATGGGATGGTTGCTTTAATTTGATCCTTTTGTGCTGAGTGTGCTGTTTAATATTACTCATGAAATAGGCTCAAAGACTGCTCAGTCATCAGTGGATTAATGACGAAGGAGATTCATAGATACAGTTAAGTAAATAATGAGAGCAGTGTGTTAGTTTAACTTTTATGAGCACAGCATATTATACTTGTTAGCTTGTATTTGTAATAACACTCTTGTTACTTAATTGAAAATTCCTTGTAGAGTTTTTAGTGTACTACTGACTGTTGGCACAGGACGTGTGTTGTGTGCTAAGGATAAATCCTATTGATTAGTTTTGCTATAGGCCTCAACTGAGCCTAGAGTGAATTGGGTCCAGATATTCGGACTGTTCAGTTTGACATCAGAGCCAGAACTGCTCCTGCTTCAGCGGTCATCTGGGCTTGAGACTTAGTTATGACAAGTGAGTGGCCGGCTACACACTGTTGGAATTGTTGGCAACCAGATAGAATCAGTTATACCCTAATAGAGTCTGACGCTGAAGTTGTTTACACAATTGCTCTAAAGGAATGTTATTCTGGAATTGTTTTTACTCTTGCCAAAATGAAATCTTCTGAAATTCTGAAATTGTTTTCACATATTACACGAGCAGAATCTGCCTGGACTTGTGCCGTTTGGCTGTAGCTGGATTTGTTGGCTGTGGTTCGGGCACGTCTACAGTACACATTTGTTGCCGGAAGCAATTGTGTGATAATTGCCCTCCGGCACCATGCTTGGCATCCTATTAAGTGGGGTTGCAAAAGATAGGATATGTTGATGTATGAAAACTCATCTGTAATACTTAGATGTCGGGCTGGTCTGAATCATGTGGCGATAATTGACACAAAGCTAACAATGGTCCAGTGCTGGGAATTAAATGCAGTCATAATTTTCTCCACAACAGTTATTATACCGCATGCTGTTTTTCTCGATATTAGAAATAAGTGCACTGTGTGTTCATGAGTTGCACAAGCTTTTGTTCAAAGTGACAAGGATTGTGGACAGCAAGTTGGGGAATTGTTTAAGGGGTGACCAATCATAACTTAATTTGGGGTTTCATATTGTGCTTAATTTTAAACCTACATTGCCTCACTAGTGGGACATTTTCTTTTCAGATTGTATTTGCCACCCTGCACACAAATTATTCCCCAAATAAATAAAATATTAAAAGAAACTTATGTGTTTATGATGCTCTAAAATCCATTCTAGCTATTATAAAGTGCAGCTGCATTCATGACGAAGAGTGCAGAAGTGAACAAATTGAAATAACCTAGATAAACTATAATATTATTCAATGTTAAAGATTCCAAAATGTATAAACAAAACGATAAACATTTTAATAAAAGGAAATCAAATAAAATTTGGAAAACAGCCTCTTATTTGGTCAGCTTGACCCTCACTCTACACCTCATCAGTTTCATTCTCATAGGCCTTCACTTGACCGGTACGCTCGAACCCAACAAACTCAGTGACCGATGTTCTGTTCCAGCTGGCCCCATTTAGTCCTGTCAGGACCATAGAACCACCCACCCCACCCCTCGCCTCAAAAGCACATCCATCCTCTGGCTTGGCCCATGTGTCTCTTCCAGTTTACTACAACTACATCACTGGCTGGGCAAACCAACCCTAACCAAACAAACTCAAACCCTGCCAGTGCCAGGGGCTCTCCCTTAGGAAGATTTAGCCTGGAGTTTTTTTTTTTTTTTAAGTTGGGGAATTGGCGACTGTCCATCATTGCAGTTGATGGCTTGTTTTTTTGGGACATAAGGAATTGAGTTTGTTTGTACTGTTTGTGTCTGTGAGCGTTTGGATTAGAGTGGACTGCGGTGTAATGTAAAGCACCCACACAGTTTTTTTTTTGTAAATGATTGATGACTGAAAACTAGATGTGATGATGTACTGTATGTCTGTCGTCATGTCCTCTCTCTATCTCTTCCTCTGTCTTCCACACACTCCATACCCAACCGCCCCCTTGCCCCCCCCCCCCCAACCCCCCCCCCCCTTCCAACCCCCACACCCCCCCCCCCGTCTGGTTCCCCCCTGCTCAGTAACCATGGAGGAGGGGGGGGGGGGGTGATGATGAATCACCAATCACATACAACAGTTGGATGGAGGTGGTGAAGGAGAGGGGGTGCTGCACCATCCTACCGCTGATGAACCAAGTCTCTTTCACATATGCGCACGTAACATGAGCACACACACATGCACGCACACACACACACACACTGACGGATAATCTATGTGAATATCTTGCACATTCTGTATTCGAATGTAGCAAAACATAAGGTTGAGAGGATAGTTGTCCATGGTACATAGTACTAGGTGTACATAACACCTCTCTCTCTGGCACACACACAACAATCCAGACATCTGATTGCATCATGCAGTCTCAGACAAAGAAAGGAGCATGCCACAGAATTTGTCTAGTGTCCTCTCTCTATGTTCTTACCTGCATGCTCTCTCTCTCTCTTTCTCTCTCTAGAGACACACACACACACACACGAAAGGCACATACCGGTATATAGAAACACAAATGGTCTAATCTTTGCCCTAATGAATTGGCTGAGTCAATAATTCTGCATGGTAGATGTGCTGAAATGTTTGCATCATGTACCCTGTCAGCCGTTTTAAGTTTACCAATTAACGCCATGACTGAGATTTGACAAGATATTTGACACAAAGCCTGACATGGTAACATCCGGCCTATAACATTTTAGAAAAACACACCCCATAATATACCAGGTTACAGCCAGAGCAACCATCCCTGTTTTCCCTCCACCCCACAATATGAGATATCCTGCACACTGCCCGCCTTCCAACACAGACTTGCCTCTGTTCCCTCCTTGTCTCTAAAGATCTCCTGTGTCTCTCACATTCACAGTCGACTATCCACCAGCCACCACTTTCTACCAACCACTCTTTTTGTCCCTTCACGTGAACTTTGCATTCTGCCCAGTGTTTTTACAATGAAAATACACACTCAACCCCCCCCCCCCCCCCCCCCCCCCCCCCCCC
>JAGFZM010001649.1:13259-105616 GCA_017657215.1 Limnothrissa miodon
CCCCCCCCCCCCCCCACACACACACACACACACACACACACATAATCTTGATGTTTTTTGTTGTTGTTTTCTATAACCCCAAATCAACTACAACAGATGAAATGTGCCCGCCTCATCAGTCAGGAGAGGGGAGGGATCAGGATACCATCCCATAATAACTCCCTGACACGTTCACCGTTACCCAGGGCAACCATTCCAGAATGAGGTCAACTAACCATCCCATAATAATCAGAACTCACAGTCCACACCAACTTGGTGGGCAGCATAGTTAACACACCCTGCTCTAACACACGTTTGCACACACACATTTGGCATACACTCACTGTCCTTTAATCTCTCTCTTTCTCTCTCACACACACATATACACACACACACACACACACAGAATGATGAAATGCAGCCCATCATCTCTTGCCCATGTTTGAAGGAGCCCTGTCACCCCATGTGCTAACTGGACTCTCTGAGAGACTACTAGTGCTCCAGAGACCATTTGTCGCGATTCAGCCACCTCAGCCCAGCTCATGTGGCTGCTCTGATGGGGCTTCAAGCCGGGGGCAAGAGGATGTAGACGGCCGAGAGAGGAACACCGCATTATTTACGAGCGTGAGGTGAAAGGCTTGGGGTACAAGGAGACAAGAGGCGCCGGACGTGACACTGCTGCAATGATTGCCATGGGGTTGCCGGGGGATACAGCAGCCTACGTCACAGCACAGGGCAGGATGACCAGCCGGACACAAAGAAGGAATACGACGAAGGAGAGACACGGAGGGGGAGGGGGTGCAATGATAGGGATGGAGAGAAGACAGGGAGAGATGGACAGAATAAAGAAGAGTGGGAAAGAGAAAGAGGAGGCGCAAACAGCGAGGCAGGCTGTGAATCTAGGGAGCACTGGGGTTATTTATAGGCTTGTTGGGGAGGGAGAGCCTGGGGATGTGTGTGTGTGTGTGCATGTGTGTGTTGGAGTGGGGGGGGGGATGGGCGCAGGTACAGCTGGGATCAGCTGCAGTCTGTTAGCCACAGCGAAACAAAATGAGACACACTATGACACACATCTCTGCTGTATCATCCAGACAGGCTGTAAATAACAAGCATGGAACCAGAGATGAGATGAATTGACGTTCAATATGTCAGACACAATCAACAACAATCTCCTACTTATGCCTGCATTTTGAGCTTAAAAAAGGAAACAAATTTGAGGCAAATTAGATTGTCTAACACACTCGAAAACAACTGTAACAAAAACATGTCTAAACAGTACTACATAATAGATCAACATAAATCTGAGTGAGAACAGGCTCTCCATAAATCATTCAGTAAGCATTAAGATCAGACATTTCTGAACACGCTCAGCACACAGCGTTGCTGAAGAAGCAGTCGCACGTTGGAGTGCTGCAGTGAACCTCGGATCCTTCCTCCTGCCCCTCAGGTCCTTGACAGGACAGAGGAGACGAGTGGACAGAAGGGCTCGACCTAGAGCGCGAGGGCCAGCGTGTGCTCCTTTTGCTTTCACACGCACAGGTGCAGAGCGTACCGGTTGTGAAGATTAAACCCCGCAGTTGGATCTCTGCATTATCTCTCATTTCAGTTAGCTCCTCCACCCCTCCCTCATACACTTCCCTCTCTTCGGCCTCTTCCTCACATGAGGTGATTTATCAGCCTTAGTTCCAATATTTGTCGGTGCTGTGTTTTCTCTGCGCTGTCTAAATGTCACCCCTTCTTCTAAGACAATACTGAGGGGGAGAGAAAGAGAGGCGGGGGTCACTAGGGGCTGGGGGTGTGAGGGGGGGGTGGGGGGGCTTGGGGGTCTGGAGCGGTTTGAAGGGGAGGGGAGCCCTCGTAAAAAGAGCAACAAAGTTTGGGAAAATTAAACATTAGGTGGGCCATGTTCACACACTTGCACAGGGCAGGTTAGTGTTGGGATGCACAGGGGATTCTCGCACACCCATTGTGTGGCTCGGCGTTATTTACAACACAGGTTCCTCACACTTTTCACGTTTGCACCCTCTCTTTCACGCACAGCCTTTTGTGAGCATGGCCGGATTTAAGGGCCGACATTTTCGGATGCGCCTGCCACTGATACTAGGAAACAGATACTCGGCCTAGTGCTTGAAAGCTCTCATTCTCTAGGACACACACACATACAAAGACACTAAAACACATACTCACTCCCACACACACACATAAACACACACGCACACCGGCAAAAGAATTAACCATTCTGCTCGATTCAGCAGTAGCCTTTTGCTCTGGGGTCACATATTATGTTCTGTGCTGGAACAGACAATAAGACAAGAGCCATTCTTGTGTCAGTGTTAATGTACTGTTGAGTAACCATCACCCCCTCCCCCCCCCCATCTCTCTCTCTCCTTTATAACCCCTGTCCCATCCCTCCATTCACAGTCCTCCATCAAGCCCAGAGTGGATTGCATGATTGAAGTTCGGCGGGAGTTATTGAGGAGCGAATACAGAAGTTCTAAACAATCTGTTTCATTTTGACTGATGATTTTATCCTCATTTTAATTTCTTTGAAGTTGTCTGTGCAACTTAATTTTTTCGTGAGCTATTTTTTGCTGGCCTCAACTTTGTCCATGGAGATCCACCTGATCCTAGGATAGATTCTAGAACGAGATGAGCATGATGGCCATGAAATCATCTTTATGAAAAGGAACTACACTTCTTTTTGAATGATTCTCAAATATTTGAATTATCATGTATAAAAACAGATAATATCACATAAAAATGTTATCGTTTTATTACGCAATTTCAAAATTACAATCAAAGAAGTTTTTATCCTGGCTCCAAAAGTGGAAAGAACTTTTTCAGAAGTTGTAGTGATATTGTTTATAGGTGCGATTAATCAGGACCTTAAGCTCTTCTGTCACGTACACTTCCAAGGGGCTCATCACCAGGAGAATTTTGCACCTTAAAGAGGTAAGATTTTTTTTAATTTTTTATTTTCCTTCAGTTTAGTGCCATGGGGTCCTCGGTTAAACGTCTAACACCTTGTAAATAAAACAGCGCCCTCTGTTGTTACAGTCATGGCTGTGGTTTACAGCTGAAATCAGCCCACAGAGGGGATTCAGGGCCAGGGTGTCAGCTTAATTTAGCTCCCGCTTACTCCAGCTCTGACCTACATTAGTACACATAATGGCCAAAATGACAAGGAGACTGTGTCTGCTGGGGTTCAAACGCCAGATCACATTACCAGATACTCAAAAAGCATATCACCATAAGAAGTATGGTGGTATTTGGAGCTCGTCAGAGACAGCAGTCCACAGTCAGCACCCACATTGTAACAACACCTGTACCTGTACCTGTCTAGACGAGAGGATAGAGAGGTTGTTTCACTGCACAAAAAGGTGGCAACGGGTATGGTAATGGAGTGGTGCTGCAGTTTGTTGTTGTTGTTCATTTCTTGGCTTTCCTGTTTTTTTTCCCAGATATGAGGGGATTATCCCCAGACTTCAGACACTCCAGATAAGACAAACAACCAAACCTAGGCTAGGACACAAAGACAAGCCTCACAGACAGACAGGCAGACAGACAGACAGTCTCATGCCAACTGCCTCCACTGTGAATCTCACAGGACCACTCCTCCTGCTGTTGCTATGGGCAACTCACCACGCCATGGCAACCAACTGGCTGTAAGTTAGTGTGCCTGAGAGAGTTTGTTATGCTATAACTTGTAAAAGATGGTGACATCTTTCTTCACCCCAGGACCTCTTTCTCTCCCTCCTTTTCAAACAGTCTTTGTTCTCTTTGTGTCTCTCAACCTCTTTCTCACTCTCTCTCACTCCATCTCTCTGTGTCTCCCACCTATCTCTCTCTCACTCTCTCTCTCTCTCCTCCTCCTCCTCTCTCACAAAACTTTCACCTCAGCAACCAACACCAACAATGTTATGTTTAGCTGTCCTAATAAAACATGTCTTCCTCTCTTTTCACCCTCAGTTAACCTCTTCCTTCTGCTTTTCTTCTCTCTCCCCGTCCCTCTCTCACTCTCTCTTTTGCTCTCTATCGGTCTCTGTTTTTGTCTGTCCATCTCACTCTCAGCACTTGCTAATGTTTTTGAAACAAAAAACTCCTGCAGCATAATGGTCACTGGGCTTATAAACCTTGTGTCCTTGTCTGTACGTCCTATAAATGTCCCCGTCCTCTCCTTTTCTCTCCACATCTCTGCCGCAGGTCTCTAGCCAGGCTGGCCCGCTCTCGGCCGGTCTCCGGCTCGGGCCCCTGTGGGCGCTTGCGGGGCCTATCAGCGGGGCAGGTGGGTGTGTGTCGCGCCCGGGGGGAGGTCATGGAGTCTGTGCGCAGGGCAGCTGAGATGGTGATAGAGGAGGTGAGAGTTCCGCCATGTGATTCTGCCAACACTGAATCAGTTCTAATAAAAACCAAACACTGACTCATTGCCTGTCGATGTTTCGACCTTGTGAGTGGTTCTTCTCATTCACTCTGAACCGCGTGTCCCGTTTTCTCTCTCTGTCTCTGACATGTTCCACCTCCCCAGTGTCAACACCAGTTTCGGAACCGTCGCTGGAACTGTTCCACTACGCCGCGTGGAGTAAACATCTTTGGTCGGGTGATGAATCAAGGTCAGTTAACAACACCTGCTATCAGGCGCAAATGAAAACATACTGTATCTGGAAACATTCATAATGGCTTCAGTCATATACCAGCTATCTACAACTCTACAGAGGTTAGATGGCTTGCAGAGAGAACTAGCCATAATACAACAGTTAACAAATTGCCACTGCCACTTTATTTTCTGTTTTTTGTCCATTTAGTTATTGGATCGCATGTAAATGAGAATGTAATAGAATAATAGTGGACTAATCACCTTCTGAGAGACTGAAAACCTGCCCTAGGCAGTTGGGCTAGCCCCTTGAGCCGTCGGAACTGCCCAAAGTTTCTTCCTTTACCATAACAAGTAAAAACAAAAATGCTGCTAGGGAGTTTTTCCTTGCCCCTGTTGCTCATTGGGCCTCTTGTGTTAAGTGCTTTGAGACATGCCTTTTGTAAAAATGCGCTATATAAATAAAATTGAATTGAATTGAATTAAATCAAATAAAATATCCAAGGTACACACAGAAATAAATACATGCACTTTCTGCAACCATTGCAGCACAATCAAAAGGTCTGTTTCAGGTCTCAGCATTCAGCCCTCTACAAGAAAAGAAACTCAGCCTGCCAAGTTGTCCGTATATGAGGCCAATGCATTCCTTCTCCCCTGTTTCTGATCAGGCACCCGTGAGGCCGCCTTTGTCCACGCCCTGGCCTCAGCTGCACTGGCAGTTGCAGTGACACGTGGCTGCAGCCGGGGGGAGCTAGAGAGGTGTGGCTGTGACCGCAAAGTCAGGGGTGTGAGCCCAGAGGGTAAGTGGCACAGAAAGGGGTGCCTCCTCAACCTGCATAGAGGGCCTCAAATGCAAGGCCACAAAAGCCACAAATCATCCTGCTAACTTAAATACACTAGAACCCACAGTGTCTTATTGCACTATACTGGGACAGAAAGAACCTAAATCATGGTTTTCATTTGAACGTTGCACTGTACTGTTGCTTTAGCTAAATAAACAGTTTAAAATGTATACTGTCTTTAATATTATATAATTATTATTATAAATTATATTATTATCTAACTTTAGACATTATCCTTGAAATTGATGAAACCAACTTATTTATCTTATTTTGTCTGCCTGGTGCTTTCAGGATTCCAGTGGTCTGGATGTTCGGATAACCTGTCATATGGCGTAGCATTCTCCCAAACATTTGTGGATGAGCCGGAACGGGCTAAGGGCCTGTCGTCAGGACGACCGCTCATGAATATCCATAACAACGAGGCAGGCAGGAAGGTGGGTGGTGGCCCTGCATTAACCGTGACCGACAGCCTAGAGAGAACCAAAAAGCAAAACCATATGGCACAGGCACATGCAGCTTCAACAGAACAGCACAGATAGGAAAAACTGCCTGGATTTATCAATACATAATTACAAAAGCATGTATATGATCATCCACTTCCAAATCACAACCCTCATTGACCCGCATTACAAAACCCTGTCCATATTTTAATTCCAGCACATTGTCCTTTAGCTATTTGTTTTGGTTGTCTGTCTTTACCACTTTGGAGATTTTATCACATTTAACTAAACTCCTTGTCTTCCCCCTCCTTCCCCAACCCCACTCCTCTTGGCCAGGCCATCCTGCACAACATGCAGGTGGAGTGTAAGTGCCACGGAGTGTCTGGCTCCTGTGAGCTCAGAACCTGCTGGAAGGTCATGCCTCCATTCCGCCGTGTTGGAGCTGTGCTAAAGGAACGTTTTGACGGCGCCACTGAGGTGAACACCACAAACAAAACACATACTATTTGTTCGTTATACACAACACCATCATCTGACTGCTTGGGACTCAGCTACTTTTCATTAATTAGTCACTAAATTAATTAACTGGTAGCATCTAGCTTTAAGGAACCATGAGCTACAAACCCATTCTGAATTAATTCAGACTGGTCCTACTGTTTCTTAGGTCCGACTGTCTCGTGTTGGCTCCAGAACTGTGCTTCTTCCCAAGGACCCCCAGGTGAAGCCACCTGCGGCACGGGACCTGGTCTATCTGGCCTCCTCACCTGACTTCTGTCGCCTAGACCCTGACAACGGCATTCCTGGAACGGCTGGCCGCCGCTGCAATGGTAAGACCACTGGAATTGTGTTTGGAGGTCTGTGTCTACATTGACTTTAAAACACACACACACAGACACACTCTCTTAAACACACACATAAAAATAATCTTGTATTTCTTCTACTTTTTTGCACACACACACACACATACACAAAGAGAGAGAGAGCTCTATTATTTGTAACTTCGGTCTAACTCCCAGGTACATCTCGACTGGCTCCTGATGGCTGTGAGCTGCTGTGCTGTGGGCCTGGGTACCGTTCAGGCCGGGCTGAGGTGGTACAGCGCTGTTCCTGCAAGTTCTCCTGGTGCTGCTCAGTCCGCTGTCAGCAGTGCAAGAACACCATGCTCATTCACACCTGCAATAAATAGGCCCAGCACCTGGCTCTCACATGGCACCCAAAGGACTGGGGTGCAGTACTCTCCAACCTGCCAATAATACCAGATCCATGAAGGGAGATCTCCTTCGGCAGATTAAAGAAAACACTTGGCGTGAGACAAACATCGAAGATGTTGCAGCACAGAACATTCAATCAAAAACATTTGTAATGAATTCAGTTGTAATTCCTGTACATTTCGTATGTTCTAGTACACAGCCTTTAACCCTTACCCACTGTGCTGATTGCAGAACCATGTCTAGACAGTCTAGAATTCTGCTGACCCTACTCTAAAGCTGGAAGTCTTTACTCATTCCAAAACACAAGTTACTGCTATGATGTCCTTTAACACAGTATGCATATGTGTGCAGTCAGATTTAGAAATTCCTGTAGGACACTTGAATTAATTGTCAATAGATTTTCAGTGAGCAGTACAAAATCGTTTATGGTGACTATTTTGTGACCCAGTGTTTGGACTGTATCCCTCTTCAAGCTACAAGCACTTGTGCCTTTGCTTCCATGCACCATAACTTCAGTTTTGAATATAATGTACATCTAAAAATAATGTACATCTTCATACAGGCTTCAAAGGTTCATGAGGACAGGCGGGTACAGAAAACTACAAGTGCTGACGAGGACACATGCACATCAACACAAAAAGATTAATGTACACTGACAAAGCTGCTATGGCTGAGAAGTACTAGTAATAACAGAAGGAGGGGAGTTTTGTCCTTCATAGGCTTCTGTAGGTATATTACATGTTAGTCTAGTGTACCAAGTAGCATTTGTTCAGCATTCCTTCAGTAATAGTACCTGCTTAAAGCTCTCTATTTATTTGCCTTTTTTGTCATGACAAGGATTTCCAGTATGAGGTTTGGTGATGAACCAAAATGATTTAACTCATAGTTTATGGTAAACCACCTAAAGGAGCCTGTTGACTGTGTTTTGTTGGGTGAAACTGTGGGCCACTTGTAGACTAATTTAGTCAGGTCCATCACTAAACCACATGCTTGAAATATTTTCAACCCCCCCCCGTCCCTCGTGTTGTGAATGGTTCATAGAAGACTGGAGATTGCTCCTTGGTCATATGATTCAACCCTCGTTAGGATCCTACACACCTAAGCGGCCTATGACCACCTCCTTCCAGGCAGACACCAGGCTACGTCTGGCACCAGCCACCTCCCAGCCAGGATCCCAGCCACCATCTTTGCTCAAAGACTGTTTTGTTCCTGTTATTTCCTACATCCACCCATCACATATCATACACAATCACCTGTGCCTAGCTATGTAGGCAATCACTGAGCATGTCTACATCTGGTTCAGTTAAAGCAGTTTTATTACAAATATAACATGATTACCACACCAGTATTGCCCATGATTATTGGTTTAATTGCCGACATTATTCAAAATATTATATTTTACTTGTTATATTATTAATAAATCAAGATGAAAACCTAACAATAAAAATAAAATCCATAAAAAAACCTCAGGTTTCAAAAACTGGTCCACCACTTTAAAAAGAGAGCAAAAAAAAGTGCCCACCAAAGAGGGAAAGAGCCATAAAATTAAAACACCATTCAACACAGGAGAAAAAAATATATCAAACTGTGAATTGAGTTCTCTAAATTAGCTTTTGATGAAGGCAATGCTAATGGTACACCGCTAGTGGCACATGACTCACATGCACTCACATGACCCTCTACCTCAAGAATAACCTCTAGAGTCCAAGGTTACTCTAGGGTCCAGAGAGATCTCTAAAAGAAAAAAAACCCTGGGATATTTCAGATCAAGGCCTCACACCACATTTAGGACTGTGGTAAAACAGAACCAAATTTGGTGCGAGTCCAGACCAGATCTGTCCTATAGAAGGGGGTCACCACTAGTCTTGGCAACAGGCTAGTCATCACATCATCTTTCCCATGCCTCATCTTCAGAGGAAGCAGAAGACCACTTCTAGTCTTTAGGCAACTCTGTGATTGTTTGCTTGTCTGTACGGGTTGGTCCACTACAAGCCGACGGCTCCTCATGGCCTAATAAAGTGGCTGGCTAAATCCCAAGGCCTAAGGGGTTAGAGAGGACATTGGCTTTCAGTCAGTGTCTCTCGGCTGTGCAGCACCCTGTGTTCATATAAGCCACTCAAGTTTACATTCATACCTACCACACGGCTCAACTACTCTGGGACCCTCCAGCAACACTCACTAGCTAAAACACTGATCTTACTCCGATCAGGGAAACCGATGAGACATATGCACAGTACTGTTACGGAATGTTTCGGTGCATACCCACGGAAGGTTAAACAGCCGTCTATGGCACAGTGTGAAATGAAAGGCTTCAGCACTTGTCTGAATTCTACTACACGGTGGAGTTGACACAGTGTTAACAAATCACAATACAAACACCGCATGTGGCTTTGGCCTGCTAGTAAACTCTGCATAAACCACAGCTAAACAGCCTAGGGTAATTATTGGCAAACATCCAAAAGCCAACAACCTCATAGAACAATATGATTCTATTCACTAGAAATCAAATTAAGCTCCAGGTCCTAACTTAAATAAAATCTGACTACTTGTGCAAAAAGGATTGCCCCAAACATGATTTACTGAGAACTAAATATTCACAGTGCTTGGTATCTCAGCATTTGAGCTAATGGTTAACAAAATGTTTACAAGGCCATGTTTTTTTGTTTTTTTTTTCTCCTTTTTGTTTCCTGTTCACATGATGTGAATGTGAAATGTGAAAATGGAAAAATCTTGCTGCAGCGGCAGTCTGAGAAGCTCGTCAGTCATTTTACCCCCTTGGCCGCTCTTTCCAATCACCTTTTTCACATGCGGTGGTAGAAGGCACAGTACAGTATCTACACTCACTCACACACACTCTCTCTCTCTTGACGCACTCAAAGTTTCAGCAAACGCATGTTTTGTTCAATGCCCAACCCTTAAGTTGGTGACCCCTCTCACAGAGATTTTACACACCCCACCCCATTTGGCTCACCATCCAACCCCCAACCCCCCCATATCTCTCTGCTTGATTCTCCTCCTGATGTCAGTCTCCCCGAGGTTTGTCCTTTATAGAAGCATGCAGCGTTTCTTGGGCTTGGTCTCTGGAGGTTCCAGGGCTGCCAGGATGGCCTCATCAAACACATTCTTCAGCCCCCTCTGCAGGATGAGAGTGAGAAAACAGAGGAGGATTAGCCGTCTGAGAGAACAATAGATTAGCAGACAAGCAGGGGCATGTAAATGTGGGCATGTGTTTGTGAGTGTGTGTGCATGTGTTTGAGTGTGAGCACATGTGTGTGTGGGAGACATACCTGCGTGAGAGCGGAGCACTCCACATATTTGACGGCCCTGAGCTCCCGGGCCAGTTTGTCACCGCCCTCGGGCGATATAGGTCTCTGTTTGTTCTTGGCCAGCTTCTCAACAGTGTTGCTGTCGTCTCGCAGGTCCATCTGAGTACCCACCAGCAGGAAGGGGGTGCGGGGGCAGTGGTGAGAGATCTCTGGCACCCACTGAAGATGTGACCATAGAGACAGAGAGGGAGAGACGGAGAGAAAGAGAGAGAAAAATACAGAAAAGATGCCAGAAAGAAGAGAACGAGATGTCAAAACAACAAATGTCAGTGAATTTTATTTAAATGAGTAAGCTGTGCAAGAATCACATACTTAAAATAGGATATTTCTAGCAAACTTTGTGTTCATTTGACAATGAATGATGAGTACACTGGGAGCATAGTGATGGCTCTGAGGGCTCCATTTATTGTCTTCCTCCAAGTCTGACATGTGACAAACACTGGCCGCTTGGTCCCACACTGACCATGAGCGTGCCGGCAGATGACAATAACCCACTCAGTCCAATCAAAGAACGAGCCAGTGAGCATGAAATCAGATGCGCAAAAGAGAAAGGGAGAGGGAAAGAACAGAGAAGCGAAGTGGAGAAAAGAAGAGGAGAAGTGGAGAGATGAGCACTTACTTTTTCCCGGACGTTCTCAAAAGAAGAAGGGGAGACGACAGAGAAACATACGAGGAAGACGTCGGTCTGTGGGTAGCTGAGGGGCCGGAGTCTGTCGTAATCCTCCTGACCTAAAGACAATAGATTTGATCGTTACCTCCTCCAAACCTCAACCAGTTTAACAAAAAATAAAACCTTTGTGGTGGTGGAGAAGTGGATATGTTCTCTGGAAATTGGCTTTTACGCCACATGTGAATCCACTTTCACTTCTCTCAAAATAGAAAAGCTCTATTTTTACACAACCAAGTTTTTTGTAAGCAGTTTTAAAAAGGTATACAATATCAGTCACTATCACTGTTTCTCAAAGTCAAGAATGCTTCCTCGCTAGAACACTGGCCTTAGAAGCTGTACACTATGGAGACGAGGCTTCATACCTTTGTAGCATTCAAATCGGGTGAAATGGAACAGGCCCGCAAGTGTGCTTAAATCAAAGATTCTAATGCCCAGCGGTCTAGAATCTTTGGTTTAAATCTAGCCCACTCGCTAAGAAAAGTGGAGGATTATGGGTATTTCAACAATGCCGAGGATCCATCAGTACATCCTCGAAAAATCTACAAAAGGACTCCTCAAAAAAGCAGCCGTTAAGGATGTTTCCTCGACTTTGAGAAACTGTGTATAACTGCTAGGTGCAACTGTATAAATAAATATATGTCTTTATAACCAGTAACATGTAGTGTCTGAATTAAGCTCTTTTGAGAGATGGTCAT
Organism: Limnothrissa miodon; assembly: GCA_017657215.1. Taxonomy (NCBI): domain Eukaryota; kingdom Metazoa; phylum Chordata; class Actinopteri; order Clupeiformes; family Clupeidae; genus Limnothrissa; species Limnothrissa miodon. The sequence goes on from JAGFZM010001649.1 coordinate 25,014, forward strand.
AAAGTGCATGATTAAATCAGTCACAACTTCTTCAATTTACACATACTGTTTTGGTATGAAAAGACAAAACAATGTATTCATCAACACCATCATATACCGGGAAGATTGCTTATCAATGCATGGCACTTGTGTTTTAAGATTTAAATATTCCATCTCCAAATGTTGTCTCTGGCAAATAGTTCATTAGCATCCTACAGAAGAACATTGACTGCAGAGATTAACTAAGAGTCTATAACACTGACAATAAAATAACTGCACAACCTTTTTGATTTCCTAATTATCTCCTGCTCATAGTCTAAGCCCAAGTCTCACCTGCTGTGTCGAAGAGTCCCAGTGTGTAGGGCTCCCCTCCGATCATCACAGTCACTGCATAGTTATCAAACACCTGAGGGGGTTAGAGAAAGGTCAGAGGTCAAAGGTCACAAGCTGCAGCAACAGCAAGGCATCCAATAGTCAGAGACAGAGGAGGGCATTTCCTGGAGGGGCTGCTGTTGGCTCTTTGCTAGTGAAGCGTGAGGAATAGTGTGAATCCCACTAGTGAGTGAGCTGGGAGTGATGCATAAGGTCTGAGTAGGCTGTGGGAGTGAGGATCCAGAAATGACTAAATCCAGAAATTGCTAAACTTAGATTGAAGAAGGGCTCCACTTTCAATTCAAATTCTGAATTTGCTAGTCTGAACTATGAAACCTATCAGGGTAGCCTTAAGAGTAACTCAATAACATTTGGTCTAACTTTATGGTTAACGCAGACTACAATAGATTTAATCATGGTATGCTGCTCTGGAAATTTACATTGGATCTCAAACTTGCTCCGAGCAGGTCATGTTCCTGTTTAACTCTAGTCAAAATTCTACCACTCCTTCCAGCTGGCTCAGTATATAAATAACCAATTTAGGCTACATGCAATAGCAAGAGTTATGTATGCCATTCTGACTTTAAGCAAAGGGTTGCAATTGTGTTGTTTTGTATAGGAAGACAATCATTAAAATCATCTGGTGAAAAGCATTAAATTGATCAATTATACTTACAATTTACTTAGGAATGCTGGCACTAGCCACTGTACATGATGCAGTTGACAATGTGTGGTCATTTAATTGTACTGTATTCAAAAGCACATTTAAATTACTACAATCTTGCTACAATCTTGTGTTGCAATAAAAACAACAAAAACAACACTGTTGGAACACTTACTATATGTTATGTCTTGTCTTGTTATATCCTGTATGTTACCTAAGTATAATGCCCTAAACCTATTTGCACTTTTTTACTTAACATTACCTTATTGTTTAGAACTGTTTTTGTTGTGCATCTGCACTTTATTGTTGTCAACGTCTACGCATGGGACAAGTGTGAAACGTAATTTCGATTCCTTTGTATGTCAAGTACATGTGAAGAAATTGACAAATAAAACTGACTTTGACTTTGACTAAATTGGCCTATTAAGTGACAGGCATCATAGACATGTACATACAATGGATTATGAAGACAAAAAAAAGATCAAACAACGGATTTACTGTATTGGCAAGTATTCCACATGCAATTGCCATGGTATTCAAATGCATTCCGAAGTTTAATAAAGGATGTATGGCAGAAATTATTAGTCATAAACTACGTTTGTGTTCCTCCTATGTGCCTCCTATGAGGATGTGCATAAACTCCAATTTAGGCAACTCTGAGATATATCAACCCAACCAAGGCCTCCCCACCCCGAAATCTTCTGTCAGGAAATGGGTGGATCGGGTGTGCTGATTGTTCTGTCTTAATATTATAACCCAGGAGCAATACCTTCACATTTACAGGTCTAATACATGACTCATGTCCATCATATGTGTCTATGCATGAGTTATATTATATACTGTCCCTTTGCAGTGTACAGATATGCTGCCTAAAGAATTAGGTGTAGAAATTCTAGGCCAGTGATTAAAACAAAAAAAAAAACTGAAATGGAAAAAAACAACAAAAAAAAAAACTGAATGCATGATAATTTCCTGTTGCCGTTTCCTGTTAGATTTGTATTCAAATGCCAAATTTAAAGCCCTCCCACTTCCATTATTCAATGAACTAAGGACATAGCAAAAAGTAAACATTTGATATATAAATACGGTTTTAGTAACAGTATATTTATGAATGCACTTCAAATAAATTATTTCTCACCAACAATAACAAAGCATTTCTTTTTTCAAAGCATAAGCAAACCAGCACATCCCATCTTTCTAAACTGGCATGTAATTTGTGTCATATGTGCTTCAGACAGATGTAGCACTCTCCTTCCATCCCATCTCTCATGACCATAAAGGAAAAAAAGCTATTTAAACAAACATTTTTTGAAAACTTCTATGGCACCCTGTACTAGTGTGGCTCTAGGTGGGGCTGCTCACTCTCACATGGCAGCCAGAAGACTAACATGCAGCCTTTGGCACAAAGAGAAAAACAGGCCCAGGCCCGCTAGACAGGAGGACAGTATGCCTTTCCCCAAAAGCCAACAGCAACCTTGAGCAGAGCTTCCTGTGTGTCTGTGAGCAGGGCGTGCACTGTGCAGTTATGAGCACTTGTGCAGCTTGTCTCTCTGTAACCACAGCAAGGGTTGCTTGCCGGAGCCAGACTAAGCTAGATCAACAACAAGCAGACACACACAGGCCATGTTGTAGCGAAAGGATTTCAGGTCCCAGCACTGAGGCAAGTATCCCAAAGGAATCAGTGTTAGGCCGCGGATTATCCTTACATTGCGGCATTGCGCACATTCATTTAATGCATTGCGCACATTCATGTCCAAATGCATTCAACCAGTGGAGATGTTGATGAACATCCAATGTGGTTAGGTCCTATGACCTAAACATTTAAAAAGACTAAAGAGACAGTATCCATTAACTTTACGACTGGCTCAGTCATGCAAGTTTTGGCCAGGTAGGTGCTACACATAGCACATTCATAACATACATCCAGCAGCATCCCCTACAGACAGTACTCTTTATAATATTTACCGTAGGAACATATTCAGATGGGAACTTGTTGGTGGTGTAAGAGATAAGAAGGCATGTCTTCCCCACAGCACCATCCCCCACCACTACACACTTTATGGTCTGCATCTGCAAAGACAGAGAAGAGAAATGTCCTCTGCATTAAGAGAGGAAAGAGAGAGCGAGAGAGAGAGAGAGATGCACAGACACACACAGAGTGCAAGGATAACAGAGAACATATAAGCCCATAAACAGGAAGAGCAAGACCCGTTTAAGCTAGACAGACAGAAACACACACACACACACCGTGTGAAGCAGGGAAATGAGAATTTGTGTGGTGTGTATATGGTGTGTATGTGTGTGTGTGTGTGTGTGTGTGTGTGTATAGAAAACACAAAGGAACAGTACCAATGTGATTCATGGGAAAACAAGATAAATAACGAGACTGAAAATATGGTTTGGGGAAAAACAACTTGCAGAGGGGCATAAAAAAGAACTTCAGAATTAACCGGCTAAGTACAAAACACTTTTCATTTTAAACAACACCTTAGTGTACCAAATAGCTTTAATTGTTTATAGCAACACACCGAGCCTCAACAAGGAATGGACTTGTACTTGACAAGTCATCTGTGCTGAATCCGCATATAACAATCAAGGAAAATTTAAGTCTAACCTATGACAGACTGGCTCCTCATAGTATAGTACATAATCCCATAGTTTGATTAGGTGAGGGAAATCACAATTTAGTATTAGGTATTTATTTTAAACTCGAGACTGAACATCAATGAGTTTAAGCAATGTGACAACTCCCGGGGGCAGCAGCATATAGGCCTAAAGTTAATGTAGATAATAGCCTAATGCTTAAGTTAAGCTACGGGTAATGGACTGGCTTGCTGACAAGTGAAAACATTAACTTCCGCATACTTGACGTGACACTGAAGACAAGCTCATACAACCAATTCTCGTATCTCTCTTCTGGGCGCCTTTGAACTGGCCAAAATTTAAAAGCATTTTTGATGATGGTTTAAAATATTCAAAGATAACATACGTTACTGTTAAACTAATACGGAGAACAATGTCTAAATTAATAAATCCAATACGAACTCCGTTTTGTTGACAATTAAGAGTGTCAGTTATTTCATAATATCATATTCAATCTTCACCTAACGTCAGCCTTTATCATTGTCAGGGGAGCTTGTAGTCTAACGTTAACTTATCGAGAGTTGAGTTACACCTCATCCAAGCCCTAACATTAAATTCCCTTCAAAGTTAACCTGAATGAGTCACACAAGTTATATGTCTCTGACAGCTGGAAAAGTTCTCGTTGTCTGATATCACTCTAATGGTGGTCTGATATTCGACCAATCCATTTGACAAAAAGTAAGAAAGAAGTACCAGCATTACTTGTCACATTGATCAGCGTTAACGTTATCAGTTTCATGAGTAACGTTTGTCAACTTAAAACAATCTCTGTGGTCGTATCCTGAACACCTTGTATAATATTCTTACGCGTTTGTTATAGCTCATGAGCTTCAATTATAACGTTACATATGTTCGAAACTGTCATGACTGACTAATAATAGAAGATAAAACGAAACAATGTTAAATGCCAACGGTGTGTCAAATGGCTCCCCCATTGTCACCCATAGAGCTAGTTATGTTAGCTAGCTGGTTCGGCTATTTCAAACCATTTTGGGGACCTAAAAGCAGGGAGAGGCCGGTTGGACTCGAGAAACACGAAATGATTTTAACCAATTCATCACTAACAACCGAAAGAGATGAAAATCACATGTATAATTTATTCAAACATTAGTGAACTTCATCGTCGACATTTAATTCAGAACAAATACAAACAACCTCAATAAACAGGCTTAAAAACTTACCGTTCCTCTCCGGCAACTAGGCGTTGGTTACGTCCGGGTTTGCAACTGCGGCTGCTCTGCGTAATGACGTGGCTACCACAAGCGCAGTCAGAAATTCATTGTTATCAAAACACAGAAATTTGATCACCAGACTCCCCTCGAAAAACAAGCAGATCTAACACAACTATGAAAAGAGCTATAAAAACAAAATATATTTTATGAAAACACAAGAGTTGTTATCACTTTCACCTAATGCGTCACATCCGGTTTCTCAAGGGTTAAAACATCCCCCGCTCTCATCCACTGGTGCAATCGTTTTTTCCTTTAAATTTACATGAAAAATAGTTATCTCAATTATATATGTTTCAAGACATCAAACATTCTGTGACTGCCATGTATACGTGATATTTATAACAGCATTAATTGTAGATGTCAACCTTATCAACAGCACTGTTTACGCTTTCCTCCTGACGCAGCACAAGCTCCCTTTGTCACATTGACTTCCGTTTTCAAGTGCAGTCAACTGAGAAGAAGAGATGTTTTGCTCATGAACATTCAAGGTTCATTTTAAGGACCTGTGTCATTTGCAAGGTTTGAAACAGCCAGTCAACTGCCTCGATTTTCTTAGATTTCATATAAAGCGAACCAAGCTGATTTTTTTGTGTACAAGATGTTGCACGCTAGCTGACCTTATCAGAAGTTGTTTGCTAATATTTGCTAGCTTGGTTTGTAGCTAACAAACTGCACTCGAAGGCGAACTGTGGGATTCATTGGACGCTCACTTGGACACTTATGTTCCTGGTCATCTGGTCAATTGTTTTATCAGTGAGAAGTCTACGGTGTAATTTATATACAGTGTACGTTTTCGCCCAATTTAGACCATTATAGCCAGTTGTTGGGTGGTTAGCTAATTAGCATTTGACAGCTGTCTGTCTACTGTTTCCAATCAACGTTAGTAGCTGACAGGTAACGTTAGATTTGAAGGAAAGTCACTAACATTGACTTGTCGAAGTGAAGAATTCTCACCCTCGTTGTGTGCTGAACCAACATGTTTCGATATCTGGGTGATGCTGAAGAAAGTCCCTTCATGATGTGAGTAGCTCACTAGGTTTGGATGAGTTATACAAACTTACTGTTTGCGTCTGATTTGCAAGCACGGTGTTATATCTCCAATACTATAGTGCTCTTTAAATTTGTTAACTATAATTGTCACGTGCATTGAAAGTACCAGTTCCAATACAGTTATCAACACAGCAATAACGTTGATTATCTTTAATCTTTCGCGATAGTTGTTCATGTTTTTCTTCTCTGTAAATATAGGGATCCGTTCACAGCGCACAGACAGCAGATGCGAAGCCTCTTTGATCCGTTCGGTTTTGAGGCTTTTCCCCTTGCTACCCAGATGCATCATCCACGAAGACACCTACAGGTAGCATCAACTTACATTTAAGTGGTTCAGTGAAAATAGCTTCAGTTTTGTACGTACAGTATTACAAATTCCAGCACCTCAGTTACTAGTTCTATACAGACCCCCTCTAGAACAGTATAATCGCTCGTACAGTTTGTATGAATTGTATACCCTGATTCAGGGCTTACGGTGTCTGTGATAGAAATCTAGTTTCATTCGTGAATGGCAGGAGCTCCGTTAATTCACCCACAATGATGTAGCCCTACATGAAAATTCTTGTTTTCAGTGGTACTTTTGGCCACAAATTCCAATAGTATAGTCCCTGTGACTTTATGCATTTGTTTTATTTGTATAGTCTCTAACGGCTCTCTGTCCCCACCCCACAGCCCCAGGCAAGTGCTCTCACCCCCTTTGGAATGATGGGAATGGTGAGTATCCTATCCTGTTTCACATGCTCACATTTACATTTTTTTCATCTATCTATTATACTGCGACACATTCACACTTAGTATCTCTCAAAATTGGTGTTTCCGCTCAACTCCATTGCATTTCATGGTCACATTAATGTGAATTCAGCTCAAGAATATGTGCATGTGTGTGTTTTCATCATTTTCATTACATCAGGGAAGTGATGCACCTTTGCAGCAGGGATTTCTTATTTATATAACCTAAATGCGCATTAACAAGCTGGATGGAAACCCAGCTATTGTGTTTGTTTATGTAGCGCATTTATATTAAAGCTCAGTGTTATACTTTATACACATTTATACACAGAGTCTCTTGGTCTGAATTTTAGTTTTATTCAGTGACGCGTTGATATTTCCATTTTTTGATCTTGCTCCGTGGCACGTTCATGTTTAGTCCAGGTTTATTCCGTCTCAATCTCCATATCCCCAATCTCTGTGGCAATAACTAATAATAAGACTGACTCTCATGCTCTATTTGAAGGGTGGAGGCTTCATGGGCATGTTTGACATGATGGGTGGAATGATGGAGAATATGGTAAGTGTTTTCCTGGATCCAAGTGCACAAAGTATGATATGTGGCATCAGGGTTGGATCAATTGACAATAATATCGCCAGTCACGATTGATGATTGAAATCACAATGGGGAGTTAACATAGTGATTCCCCACCTCATTAATTCTCTAATTCCTGATGTAGGCAACTTAACAGAGTTCTATGGCTTTTTGTACAGCAACCCTACAATTATTATAGGGAATTATTCCCCTATCTTATCTGAAATATGCATGCATGTCTTTCTTAGGAGAGAATGTCTGGTTCTCCAAACTGCCAGACCTTCTCCTCCTCCACAGTGATATCCTACTCTTCCTCTGATCTCGGAGCTCCCAAAGTCTACCAACAGACCAGCGAGGTCAGAACTGGACCAGGCGGGGTAAGTATGACCCTCTTTGAAAATGACACCAAGCATTCCTATGGCTGTGTGATGGCACTTGTCAGCAACATTAGTCACTACACCCTGAACACTGAAATCATGCCAACCAGGAAGCTGTCAAGGCATAATGAACAAGAAAATGGCAGAAGTGTAAACATTCAGATATTTTTTTATCACTGGTGTTTTTTTTTTTTTTGTATTTTTCTTTTTAATCTCTATTTTGTAGATGCGAGAGACACGTCAGTCAATGCGGGACAGTGAGAGTGGGTTGGAGCGCATGGCTATCGGTCACCATATTGGAGAACGGGGGCACGTGATGGAACGTTCCCGAAACCGCCACACGGGTGACCGTGAGGAGAGGCAGGACTTTATCAACCTGGATGAGAGTGAGTCAAGTCAGAGAATGGATTAGATTGTAAGACGCTAAACATGAAGTATAGTTGCATGAAGCATGATAATGGCACTAATATACAAATTCTGATTCCCATTTATATAACAACGCTTTTAGCCCTTTCCTCTTTTTTCACTGATCGGTCTGCAAAGTGTAGAGTTTCTAGAAATCTAAACCTAGCAAAAGCTCCCTGATGAATGGTGAGAAATTGAAAGGAAGCACCAAGCAGCGCAAGTGTAAGCTCAGTCCCCTGTCGTGTTGTGTATATACCTTGTTGATTTTTGTTTCTCTACCTATGACAGGTGAAGCAGCGGCATTCGATGAGGAGTGGAGGAGAGGAGTGGGGCGTTACGCTCCCCCTGGCTCCCGTGCCATTGACTACGGGCGCGACAGAAGGGCAGGAGCTGGCCAACAGTTGGCACTCACTGCCCCCCCAAACTCTGCCTCACCCCCTGCCCCCCGACACGAGTCCCCCCGCCACCACCACCACCAACAGCCCCACTCGCGCCCCCGTTATGACTGGTGAAAGGTGCGTCAAAGATCAGTCACACCCATCTTCTTACACACACATTTGTACTCCTTTCTAAACTGTGTGTTCTACCATCCATTTTCTACATAACAAGGCTTGTTAACATTAAACTACCCTAATATTAAATTGAACAACCCAGCTGCCCGAGTCTGCCTATTTTCCAAAGCTTTCAGTCACCACAGTACAATGAATATTTGAGGATTCAGGTTTTGGCATTGGGCTTCAGACATTGTAAAAGAAATAAGTTGTTGTTTTTTAAATAATTTCCAACATTTTATCATGTGATATATTTTTTTTACTTTTTGTTCCCCACAGGTTATCTTGGTGGAAGTCCTTGGCGCTGTGAAATGCGAATGGCGAGCAGTAGAGTGATCTAGATGACTGTTCCATAGATTTGGTTTAACTGGACTGTCTGTAAATATAAATATAACTACATATCATGTCCACACACCAGCTCAGATCCATACATACACCAGGTTTGGCAACATGGCTTTCTAACAATACACAGACATTAAGACACACACACACACACACACATACATGGGGAGGTATTCACACATACATATGCAGACAAACTGTATATCACCTCCTCATAGCACATACGTTCTATAAATAATAATACAACAGCACACTACTCAAGACACACACACACACACACCTGCTGTACAGTCCATATATGTTTATGTAGACACTAGAGTCTGTGGTTTGAATTGTACCCTGTTGTCTAATGAAACTGAAGTATTGATAAGCATTCATTAAAACTTCTAAAGTAATATGGTCCAATTTGTTTTCTGTTGTACAATGTTTCCAGTTGATATAGGTTACAGCTTTTAAAGACTGGCAAAATGAGAAATCTGTTGTTGTATTTGCAAAGAAAATTCTGGCTACACAAGCACCCTAAGATTAGCTCAGACCATTGTGGACATAATGGTGGGATTCAGGAGCCTGTGGGCACTGCTGGGACCTATGATGCATATATGATGCACATGCCCACAGCCCTTTGGAGGGAATGCAAAATGCTGTAACAGAAAGGTCATGATCTGCTTTGGTGGAGCCTTGATGCACAGCAAACATTGGTCTATAGTTGCCCTGTATGTCACCTTTGTTAACAATGAAAAAATAAGAAATTTTCCACCATTACTGCCCTGTCAGTTAAAATTATGAACCCGCATATGCCTTCACTTTTGTTGTTAGAAAATTCGACCTGACACAATTTATCTGACACACTATGTAGCCTTAACTAAGTAATGTTAATGTGGCTATGTTAATACAAAAGTTTTTTGAACACAGCTACTACAACTAAAAAAATAGGCTAAGTATCTTGGGGCATGAATTATCTAATGAGGCGTATACACTGCAGCACCAAGGCCCAACATCTCTGGCCCCCAGAGGAAAGAAAAGCCAGTAAATATTAACACAATACAAATTTCTGGAACTTTTACCATGCTCAGGGAAGCAAGGAAACCCCAAAAGTCTTGACATTAGTTGTTCTGTAGAACTTCTATAAGCAATGGAAGAATACATACAAATTATAGACCTATTTGGCAGTGCAGGGCAGTTGCTAAGCAAGGTGATATTTCTATTGTTGGGTTTGAAAATCAATCTATCTGAATGTATAGTTGAACTAGATCATTAGTCAAGACAAATAAAACTACCCAAATGAGAGAAAATGTGTAACAGGTTAAAATATTTAATATTTGTCTTTTTGATAGTGTGGCTACAATAAGACAATTCCAAGGTTTGTGCTTTAGCTTTGCTTGTGTTTAAGTTTACTCAGTACCTCCTGGGTAAGCTTCCTGCTGTACCGATTAATTTTATGATGCCCAGGCATCCATCCAAGCAAGAAACGATGAAAGTCTGTCCACGCGTACGCAAACATCTCCCTCCACTCCATTTCCAGGTCTTTGAAACGTATTTGTTCATCAAGAGCTGCCTTCAGTTCAGAGAAATAGTAGTCCAGCAAGCCTGGAACCTTCTTCTCACACTGTTTCTCATTCATACAACTTCCAAGGAAATAAATCACATCCTTCATTCCACACCCTCCCCCCACGTATTGGAAGTCAACTGCTGCCACCCCATTTCCTTTTCCAGAGAAGCAGAAGTTGGCCAGTTTAGCATCCCCATGCACAATCGTTTTAAAGCGGCAGCTGTTTAGTATGTTGTCTATTTCCCCAGCTGCGTTTCTTAGTTCTTGGTCAGTCATGGCTTCCAGCTCATCTGGTCGGGTCTCCAGATGCCAATATGTACCTATTGGCCATAATCCTTTAGGTTCAACCCCCATGAAAAGAGCGTGGAAGTTAGCAAGCCAACTGAGACAAGCATTGATTTCATCAGCGTTGACATTAGTTCTTCTTTCATTAAAACCTGCCTGATCCAAATCTTCCAAAACAATCACCTGCTCCTCCCCATATGATTTAGATGCTAGACAAATCGGAGTGCGGCAACGGTCATTGGTGGTATAGTTTTGGTACCAATGAGTTTCCACCTGGTAAGACCGTACTTTGCGCTGGTGAGACTTATCGGTATCCCAGCCACCTGGATGCATAGATTCCTGTGGAAACTTCACATGTTTGACTACTACTGATGGACGGTCACACCCTTCCAAATAAATTCTCACTATCTCGCCATAGCCACTCCAAAGAGTTTGTATTTTGCCACCAGTGCGTAAAGTCTTGGCCCCAGTAGCTTGCAAAATCAGGTTTTGATATGATTGCATTCCAAACGTAAACTGGAAAAATGAATGAAAGGGTGTTAAAAGATAAATAGGTAAAGACAACATTGATGAAATTAAGCTTAGGCCTATGACAAGTTTGTGAAATGCTTCCATTAATAAAACCAAATTATTAAACTAACGACAACAAATGGTAAGGCTACATAGACGTGAACGTGAACGTTATCTTATCTAGGCTAGGCTATTTTACAAAGGCAAACTTGACAGCTTTCATGTTACTTACCCGACCCAATGTTTATCTGAAAATCGATCAATGGAACGTCACAGTTCTTTAATTCATTTCCCACCAGAGATTCCAGATTTACACGGGCTACATGTCATGTGCCAGAGAAATACAGATGTTGTAATGTGATTTCTTCTTCTAAAAGGATCAACGTTGCACTGAATGTATTGCCACCTTTTGGTAAGGAGTAACAATGCAACATTAGCAATCATATTGTTATTCAAGGACAGTGAAGCTGTGGGCTTCTTCACTGGTTGGCCATAAGATAGACCTTTATTTTACCCAGACAAAAGAAGATGCAAGCACATATTTATAACTGCTGAGTTTTGTGACTGCTTTTAACATTACAAAAAATGCAAATAAAAGATTTTTTTATTGCATTAGGGCAAACGTCGATGGATCAAACTTGTTAAATCCCTCATAATCCAGTCTACTTCACTTACATATATCTTATAAACCTAAAAAAAAATCATTTTTTACTTTCACTCTTATGATGACTTATGAAGGATGTATTTAGGCCTATTTATTTAAAATATTTATTTTCATACCACACTTCTAGTCAAAGAAATGAGGCAAACAAAATCTATCACAATATCTATGCACTTTATTACTTGCCCAAATACATTAATATGTATTTTCAATTATTTTTCTAATTTTCACAGTGACTAAAGACAAGAGAAGATGTACATAAGCCTATTCTGATATTCCCATCTCCAGTCTAGAACTGATGGCAGCCTTTTGGATGAAAATACCCTGACTACAGGGTAAATCAGAATCTTCACAGGCTAAAACCATGCATATACTGTAGGCTAAAGTTGAGGAGATTGAGGTGATTAATTGTGCTTGTCTTTTTTTGTGTGTGTAGGTTTGTCTTTCCATCCAAAGGAACCTACAGTTTGCCATATGAAACAACATAGGCTACTTGAAGAATCCCTAGTACAAAAGTGTGACTGTGTTGGTAGCCATATATTTTATTAATATATTTATTTTCCTCATATAGACAGAATATAATTCAGCAGTCTCCAGAGTATAACTAATCTGCTGTAAAGGGTCATTTTACATCAAGTGTCAAGGCTCCCACTTGACCATCTCAGATTTCACTAAAAATGTTTAGCTCCAAACTCATTTTTTGCTTAAAAATATATTTTTGCAACTAACCTAGAACCCCGCTTTCATTCAGACAAATCTGAGATGGTTTAGTGAACAATTGAAATATAATGACCCTAATGTTCCCTAATAATCTCTAAACGGCACACTTCCAGGATCTCTTCATTTGGGAGTTCCTTCTCCAATGCTGTTGACCTCTACTTCACATAGAGTTAAGTATTGCCTTCTTCCAGGAAGAAAGATGTTGACATAACGACCCTCCATTTTATGGCACTTAAAGGTCACAGTGTCTCCCTCTCTCATGTCCGATATAACACCACACCTGTACAAAAAGGTCTAATTAGTTTGATCTGTTGAATATTTTTTTGCATACAAAATGTATTTACTAATCTTTCCCCAGGCACCAATATGCACTCTACGTATTTCATAATCAGAATTCCATTGCAATAGGTTGATGGAGCATTTTGTTTTATGGGCAGTGACTTACAGTGGGTTGCTGTTGCCATTGTTTTCTAGAGAGTTTCCGATGTGAATCTCTGCTCCATTGATCCTCTCGGGACAGCAGTCCCCTCTGTTGGTAATGGTCACAGAAGCCACCTTGTAGTTCCTCATTAGATCCACCCGCCACCAGGGATTGGTCCCCTGCTTTGTGTGGGAGCAGGAGCCACTGTGGTATATTGGGTTGCGGTTTCTGTCTATGGCATTCGAGGCATTTCCAAGGTGGTCATATTGAGAGGACTGGGTAGCTTTGCCCTGGGAGGCAATGTTCTCTGGTGATTTCACACACAGACAACCAGTGTATGTCACACTTCTTTCTGAAATGGCATGCTGCTACCATAAGATATGAGATGTAGCATTGTGAGAATCTTTAACATCACATATTTACTCATTTTATTATTTTGTTTAATAAAATGTGTACTCTGTTTTGTAACATTATCAGAAATGGTTAAAATAGCTGCACGTTTTATAAAAATAATATTATAAACAAAAATATAGCAATGGTTAACTTCTGGCTTTGTACTGATGTGCAGTAAATTATATGATAGTATCCCAAAATAATTTTTGTATTGTCGGATCCAGGTTCTCACACATACTGAACTACTATATCTCAGTCTGATCAGTAGGCCTCTCTCCACTATTTCCTGTTCACCTTAGATAGGGAACCAAAAACTGGCTTTTACTCCAACATGGTCTGAGCAGGCTTTAAAAATTGTAATTGAGATGCATCCCAATTTTTTCCCATTTTTCCAATTTCTTTCTCTGCCATTTTTGTTCTGCAGTAATTATTGTGGCAATTTCCAATGACCAGTAATTTAAATAAATAATTTCTGTTTGGCCTAATCCTACCTCATTGCAGTTGAAGATGACATGAAATTGGCCGGACTGACATTAATACGAGATGTGGGTTGCCACACTGATAACACTGAAAAATTCTTAGTGCCATTTCGTAATGCGTTTCAAAAGAATCCCAACCCACATATAGTATTCAAATCTAGCAGCATGTATAATGTGATGTACCATTTTACCTGGCACTTGGGTTTCAGGACATTGTGTTTCCAAGGACATGCCTTCATAATCCTCTTCAGTATTCACTGGAGAAACACCTGTGAGTTAAGAGCAAGTGTTTACATTCAACATCATCATATGCCAATTCCATTGACATTTATCATTTATAAATGATAAAAAAGCCAACAGAGTAATGCTGGTGGTGACCTTTCATATCATAATGATCAAATGCAGTATACAACAAATCTTATTGTATCATTTGTAAAATTTCCAAAACAGGACATCCCACTGTCTGGACCGAAAGGCTTTAATGTAAGTAAATACAGTAGTGTTATGGGACATGGACACCCACCAGACACAGGTCTTGCATGTACCTCCACCTCACAAACACTGAGGAACTTAAAGCATCCAGGTCGGATGATGTTGATATATCTGCCCTCCATGCCATGACAATGGAAGGTGATGGACTCTCCGGCAGGAATAGAGGAAACACTGGCACATCTACAACAATTAATTTGACATATACACACAAGCATTTACTCATTACTGATTTCACAACACAAATACATGCCAATTCATTTTTTCTCCGGTAACATGTGTTAAGTAAAATCTGAGTCTTGAAGAGCTGATGCTTCTGTTTGACTGGCATATGCACTCCACTTACACTGGATTACTGTTGCCATTGTATTCCAATGAATTCCCAACCAGTATCTCTGCCCCATCAAGCCTCCACTCGCAGCAGTCCTCTCTGTTGGTGATGCTCACAGACTCCACCTTGTGCACTGCCATGAGGTCAACTCGCCACCAGGGGTCAGACTGGAGCCGTGTGTGGGCACAGGAACCAGAGAGGTACTCTGCATCCAGTCTTCCATCAATGGCATTGTTGGCGTGGGTCAGGCGACTGAATTGAGAAGACTGAGTGGCCCTACCCTTCACTGCTACATTATCTTCATGTGGTCAGAAAGGAATGGAGACAGACAGGTAGACATGAATAGAGTGAGGAAGAGGGAAACTTCCTGGCAACACCAACTGGCAAACTATTCTTTACATTTATAATCTTTAAAGATTTGAACAAACCAACTCCACTAACAGCTTAGCTTTACTTAGTCAGTAATGCACAAGACAGTAATGCACAAGATGAAATGTTATTACATCACTTAGGTTGCAGACCACAGCAGTGACATGATGTTGATCACTCGAGTGCGAGATCATAACAGGTCACGAAAGGATAGGGCAGTTCTGCTAAATGCCTGTTTGTAAACCTGAAAATCTCAAAAGGCATCCGTACCGGTCTGAACCACAGGGCGGCGCTGTTTTTTCCATGGGGTCCACAGCCAGGTCATGTAAGGGTTGGGGGCTGCCTTGTCAGGTAATGCAGCAGAAGACACTGATGAAGACAGGCCTAACAAACAGCCATAGATATGATCAATAAAGCAAAGAATATGTTATTTCATTATTATGGCATGTAGCAATGGCATAATTATGTTATTTCATTATTAATGGCATATAACAAGGGCATTATGCCAAATAATGATAATCATGTACTGTGCAATTATATTGAAGATGTGTTTGACTTTCATTTCCCATTTTGATAGAGGGACTGTTAAAGCAGCACCAAAGACCTTTTAAAACCTTAAAATCATAATCGTTTAGGTGGTTCATCAACTCGTAACAAGGTGAACAATTCTGGCTGCATTTGCTCTGCAGCCCTCTATCGGATTTAACGGCACTAAACAAGTTTGCCCAATCGGGTAGCAATCTGTACTTCAAGTCAAAACTCAAGTAAAACTACAACTGAATTGCCTTGTGGCAAGCTTCCGTTCCGATCTGTAGAGGGTCAGATTTTCAAAACTCCTTGGTGCTGCTTTAAAACTAACATTAAGTCCATCCCACCTGGTTGAAAGGTACTGGCATGCACCTCGACTTCACAGAGCGTTAGGTATTTCTCTCGGCCAGGGAGCAGTATGTTGACATAACGCCCTTCCATCCCACCACACTCAAAAGTCCTAATCTGGCCAGCGGGGATGTAAGGGATCACTGTGCACCTAAAGAGATACAGCACTGAGTCACCTCCATCTGATTAACTATTTGGGTGCATTTCAAAATCGCTTGTAATATTTTTATTACATAATGCATTTTCAAGAGCCATATACCATATTGTGGTATTAATATGGTATTACCATATTATGGTATTGATTCATGTAATCAAATCAAATATCTAACGCTCTCCCTGGAAATTATGGTTATGGTTATGTTTAATGGTCAGGTGTGTAAAAAAATCTCACAGAGGGTTGCTGTTTCCTTCATTGTCGAGATAGTTGCCAATGTGGATCTCCGCCCCACTGATCCTGTCAGAACAGCAGTCCCCACGGTTGGTGATGGTGACAAAGGTGACATTGTGTACCTTTCCCAGGTCCACTCGCCACCAGGGGTCAATCTCAGCTTTGGTGTGGCTGCAGGAGCCACCTGAGTAGGTGGAGCTCCTGTTTCTGTCAATGGCATTATTGGCATCCCCTAGCCCGTCCAGCTGGGATGACTGGGTTGCAGTCCCTCCAGTGGCTGCATTCTCTGAGGTTATCAGAGAGATATGGCACGGTTACAAGATACCAAACACTGATACAATCAAAACTTAATAAATAGGTAATAATTCTTCAAGAAATACTGGAGTCTTACCAAGGACAGTTTTAGTATTGGGACACTTTGTGTTTATTTGTCTTTTTGTAGGTGGCTGATTATCCATAAATTTCTCCCCTACTAGACAAAAAGACAGTGTTCAAATACTATGTTAGTGGAGGACTGCAGTGGAGGACTGGTTATTTTGTCTAGGTGCTGTTTTAAAAACATTTCCACTGACCATGCTGGGGGTTTGCATTGACCTCAACCTCACAAAGCGAAAGATGCTTGTCACAACCTGGGAGGAAGATGTTAACATAGCGGCCCAGCAGACCCCTGCAGTAAAACGTCTTAGATTCCCATGCAGGGAAGGAGGAGATAACATCGCACCTGGGAAGGAGAACATAACATCACATAATCTGCAGACATTCTGCATTTACAACATTTAAAGTACAGTATGTGGAAACAAAACTATTCTCACAGCGGATTGTTGTTCCCATTGTTTTCCAGGGAATTCCCTATTCGGATTTCTGCACTGTCAATCATCTCAGAGTCATTGTCCTCCACATTTGTGATGGTTATCCTGTTGACACTGTGTGGCTTCAGCAGGTCAACCCTCCACCAGGGATTGGTTTGTGTTTTGGTGCGACTGCAGGACCTCTGGCTGTACCTGGAGTGATGTTTTCCATCCACAGCATTACTGGGGGTGCCTAAATAGTTGTACTGTGAGGACTGAGTGGCCTGCTTATTCAATGCCACATTTTCTGCGAGAGAGACAGGAATACATTTCTTGGCAATGTAACATCTCTGTGACATGTGTAAGCATGTATAATATTTTAAATTCTGTGTCGTTTTAGAGTACAAATAAAAAAAACACTGCATGAATGGAGGAATTTAGAAGAAATTGCATACCTACTGGAGGATAACCCACTTCAAGCGCATTAGAAATGGTTGGCTGGATATCTAAATGATTATGAGAAAATTATTTTTTAAGTAACATCCAGTTGTTTTATAGTTTAGAATTATGCATTTTCCCCAGTCATATCTTTCAACTGATTCCTTACCAACAGGAGCTGGTATAGCATTTACTTCCACCTCACACAGAGTCAGGTGCTGCCTGTAGCCCCTGCTGAAGATATTCACATAACGGCCCTCCATTCCATTGCACTGGAAGGTGCTGGCTCCTCCTGCTGGTATGGAGGAG
Organism: Limnothrissa miodon; assembly: GCA_017657215.1. NCBI lineage: Eukaryota > Metazoa > Chordata > Actinopteri > Clupeiformes > Clupeidae > Limnothrissa > Limnothrissa miodon. Next base: position 42,938 of record JAGFZM010001649.1, read on the forward strand.
ATCACTGCACACCTGTTCCATCCACAGTGAAAAATGATGAAAGAAATTGCTAAATAGATAGTCCTATGTAAATACAAAACAACAAAAAAACAAAAATGGAAATATAAGGAAACTATGCCCAAAACTCCATGTGCCAGAGCTGTTACCTTGGGTTTGTGTTGCCGCTGTTTTCCAGGGAGTTGCCGATGCGGATCTCAGCTCCGTTGATTCTTTCAGCACAGCAGTCCTCCCTGTTGGTGATTTTCACAGATGTGACTCTGTATATCTCCAGCAGGTCAACCCTCCACCAGGGGTTGGTTTCAGCCTCTGTGTGCGCACAGGAGCCTTCCTGGAGCACACCACTACGGTTGCCATCAATGGCTTTCCTGGCAGCAGTGGAACTGTTGAACGTTGATGACTGAGTTGTTCTGCCTCTTGTAGCCACATTAACTGAAACAAATAGTGATAAGGATGTGACTGAAATATTTTAATACTATCATTACTCAATTTTTTTTTTCTGGCAGATTAAATCTTTAAAAGAGTTGAATTATCATTTAAACTATACCTAATCCAGGGGCTTCGGAAGTACACATTCCATTCCCCACAAACTGAATCAGGAGGAGCACACACAATACCGTCATGCTGTGGAAACATTACAGTTGCACAGAATTAAGTATTAGTAAATATCTCGTTTAAGATTAAACAAGCATGCCTAATTTTTGCCAGTAATTAATAAAATTAAATAAGAAGATAATTCCAGGAAGAGGGGTTTAGGGGAATCGATTAGAAAGATATTCTCTAATGGCTATAAGAAAAGCTACCTGTCATAAAACTTACCTTATGGCCTGATTCCTGTATTGTTCTCTTGTCCTAGATGTCCACAGTGCATGGGGCTCCCATATACGTGTTTGAAAGCATGTATCGGGAAAGACCGTTTTTAACATGCATACAGGCAGGGTCCATATCCTCCCTGAGGCATAGCGTGCCAGAGCCTGTCTCCTCTGACCAACTCAGCATTTGCTTCCAAACAGCCCTCAACAGAGCTTTGTTGTTTGTGCTCTAATTAAACACATGTATGCCTGGACCCCATAGAGTGTGTGTCCTTAGCATCTCAATGACTAAACCTTGGCAAGTAAAGGTACACATGTATGGAGGCTTTTGTGGAAGTGTGTTAAGGTTTGTTCTCAGAATGAGGCTGGCAGCTTCACTCAGGGTTCAGTGTATACTTGTTACGTTTTTGAATGCCAAGCTCCCCGACTATACAGTTTACGACTTGCACATCAGCCAAGAGTGTAGCCACAGAATATTAATGGGGTTTGCAGAATAGTGTTTTTGTTCCTTATGGCACAGAAGTAAACCAATTTTAAGGGACATATAAGAAAGAAGACACAGGTAAAAAAAAAAAAAACCTTATTCTACTTTGTATACATCATTGTACCTCTTGATCATTATCACTCCACTCTCACATCTTCAGTACCTCATCTGCAGCAACAGTGATATTCTGTTCAAAACCTGTATTTTCTGTGATTTCCTGCATACCTTTAGATGTACTGTGAAATAAGTAGTATCACTGAGCTCTAACAGAAATTACAAATCAAAACCATTATGAGTAATACTTTATCAGATGTTAAATCACTTTCAGATTTGTAATGACTATACAGCTCATGTGCAAATGAGACTATCAAAAACTAAAAGTTAATCAAGTCATAGTCTTTGCTGTAACATCTTTCCAGCCTCGCCCATTTTGTCTGATAATTCCGTAGATAAACCCTGGGGTCACTGTGTGCAAGGTCAAATGCATGTTCAGGTATGTCTAAGCTGATTTGAGAGACATCAGAAGATTCTGCCTCTTCTTTGACACTGACTGAACCCCTTGACCCCTTGAGTTTCACTGTTGAAAGAATGCACAGCATCAGCATTTAAGCAAATATGCTTAGGCCTGCACATTTCAAACTCGACAAAATAGTTCTATATGTATATTGACACCAATGTATATATGATTATAGTTGTAAAATTGATTACAACTAAGATTAATTAATCAATGAAGACATTTAAACGTTTTGTCTTATGTGAAACACCACATCGTTCTGTACTTGCTGACAGAGACTCCAGACCCTGGCTGTAAATTGTGTGTCAGTCAACTCAGAAAGTAAAATAAGTTTTTGTTCTTATTTCTAAATGAGCTACAAGTAGCCTGATAACAACTACCAACGGGCTATTCAATATATATTTTGTAAATTCAGTTAAATTCAAAATACAGACTGATTAAATAAATAAAATCCCCAACAACTTAGAACTGATAAAGCATCTGATCGTGAACGTAATAAAACATATCGCGAGATGTCTGTAAGCTGTGTCCGCGACTGCGCAGTTTCATTTTTAAACCTGTGTGGTGTGTGTCGCTGTGGAAGAGAGGGGCACCAAACAAGAAACAATGGCGACAGCGGCGACTGCAGCAGGAGGAACTGGTTCAGGGGGACCAGCAACTAGTCAAAGTGGCTCAGGAACTACGGTCGGGAGGAAGAAAGATGGAGGACCTTCTTCAAAATATTGGGAGAATTCAGAAACTATTAATCAATTGGAGAGTGTGCGCCAATGGATCGGGAAGCATTACAAAAAGGTTGGCCATCATCTGATGCTAGCCATGCTATCTACCGTTAACCCCCATTGATCGAAAGGCCCGCGCCTGCAAACGTTACTATCACACAATAGAAATTTACCTTTATGTACCGCTAGAAAGTTTGTTTTGGGAGTTTTGTCTCTCAGCTAAATGTATTGCTTTAGACCAATCAGTTCGAACTGAGCGAAGTTTGATAGTTCTCACTAGCCAAAAGTGTGTGTGAGAGGCGTTCTCATTGTGTTTACCAGCTAGCTAGTAAGCTAATGTTTTGACAACGTTAGCTACCTTTACTGGGTTAGCCATTAGACAAACTTCAGCTAACGGTAGTGGAGCGTGCTGGCGGGTAAATTAGATGGGATAAGATATAAATTTGAGTTTAAAATGAAACTTACTCTTTCTGTCAAAGCCAAACAACTATGACCTTTATTGTTGTATCCTTCGTTCAGTTACACTGCTAATATGATGAGACGAAAGTGTAAATGTGTCACAGCAAAGACACAGAGAGCATGTACTGCTAACAACTGTCTTAACGTTAGCTGACCAGCTAATGTTAACACTGGGAGGCAGGCTAACGTACAGGATAACTTATCAGGCGGTTGAGAAGTCCCTTTGGTATTGCGCTCCTGCAGTCTAAAGCAAGTTAGTTTATTTAGTAGGTAATCTAACATAGAATAATAAACAGATTGTAAGCGATACTAATTGCATGGCGATAATTGGTGAGACCAGGAAAATGATAATCTTTGAAAAGTGTTTAGTTGCGTGCAGTCTGGATGATTAATGTTAGCTAACGCTTGTTTCGTGACCCAAAGAATGCAAGCCGCTAGCTAACAATCACTAGATCACGGGATTGAATTAAATGAACATTAAAAAACAGACATTAGGCTATTATTATCACCAGGTTAAGCATTTAAGACAGGAGAATGTTGTCCATTCAGCATGGTTTAGATGACCGGTAACGTTATTTACGAGGAAGTCCTCGGTCGCCCAAACAAAGGCGGTTGTTGACACTAGAGATGGTGACTATAATGAAGAAAGGCGCCCGGAGTCTTTACAGCGCCTGAAGCGCTTCTGTAATGACAGTGACAACATAGGAAAGGCTCCCTCGAGGTCCTTTTCATGATCAAAAATATCATAAAACATGTCTGGTACACTGCTACCGTCCTTGATTCAGATATAATGGAATGATTTGATGATTAAAATACCTAATTAGTGTAGCTACTTTGTTCTCTTAATTAATGAAACCATTAGTCATTGTTTTCTTTTTCTGCGTTACATTTGGTGTGCAGTATGTCCAGACTGACAACCCCTCTAGCAAGTCTCTCGCTGGGCTGGTCATACAGCTGTTGCAGTTCCAAGAGGATGCCTTTGGGCGAAGGGTGAACAACCCAGCGCTTACTAAACTGCCTGTGAGTTTTTCACCTTACAATTTTCTATTAGCTTTCAAGGCTAGTATAAAGACATGCAGAAATCCAGACAGAAATGTTTTTGTAACCAATAAATTAAAATTGTGCAAGATAAATCTTCATGTGCTAATTCATCTTTGTTTGCTTATCTTTTGCTCATTCAGGCTAAAAGTTTTCTTGACTTCAAGGCAGGAGGTGCCCTGTGTCACATCCTGGGGTCTGCCTACAAGTTCAAGAGTGAACAGGGCTGGTGAGTCAGAGCTCTAGAGGGAAGACTGAGGGCAATAGGTCTGATGACTGGCTAGTGACCTAATGACTGGCTTTCCATACTGTTTCCATTACTGTTTCCAATCTATGCCTACCTTATGTGTTCCGGCAGGCGTAGGTTTGACCTTCAGAACCCTTCCAGGATGGACAGGAATGTGGAGATGTTCATGAATGTTGAGAAGACCCTTGTCCAGGTAAAGATGTGCATCAGACCTGGTGCTTGGGCAGGGACATGAACATTTCCTCACCAAGAGAGAGGAGATCACTGAATGAAATGTCATTGTGCTTTCAGAACAACTGCCTTTCCCGCCCAATTGTGTATCTTTCATCGGAGCTGGAGCAAAAACAGGCTGGCAAGCTGAAGGACATTGTCAAAAGGCATCAGGTACAAACTTCTTCAAACATCCATGTGCTACACTGTTTTGATGTGATAAATGTATGAAAACAAATGCAACATTTATACAGAATATTTATATAGTTTGTGTGAGCCCATGTCACTTTGGCCAGGTCATGTTTGTTTGCTGTACATTAGAATAAGAATGCACCTTCACCCTCTTGTATAAACAACTTCTTTTTTTTTTTTTTTTTTTGTAGGGCACCATGACTGAGGAGAAGGCCAAAGCCACTCATATCATTCACCCATCCCCTTCACAGCCAGAGGAAGGTGGGCCTTATGCGCAACTATTGACCATGGGGGGGGGGGGCACTAGTTTCTCTGTTAGTAGAAGTGCTGAACCTCAGACACTCAAGTAAAACACAGTGAAGGACAAGCTGTTGAGTCTAATAATGGAACAGCCACACCATGCATATTGAGGGCTGAAGCAAGATGTTGGCCTATGCAGTTATCCTGTTGTAATGTCTAATTTAGCCCTTCTGCATGAATGAGGCCTTTTTTCTACATTGTACAAAGTGCATTACTGTAGATGTTTAACTTGATTGCTTTAGTTCATCTGTCTGCATTCATAGCAATATGGCAAGCATTGAAGTGTGAGCATGTGTGCGTCAAATGTTTTTCAGATGAGTGGCTGCGTCCTGTTATGCGTAAGGACAAGCAGGTGCTGGTACACTGGGGCTTCTATCCAGACAGGTGAGACGTCTTAACAATGGCTCGGGTTTGGGCTGGGATGAACAAGTCAGGAATGCTCTGCAGACCAGTCTATTGGTATTTTTGTTTGTGGTGTTTAAAAAAACACCCTCTTGTTTGTACGTAGCTATGATACCTGGGTAGCCACCAGTGATGTGGATGCAGATGTGGAAGACCCACCCAGTTCTGAGAAGCCATGGAGGGTAAGCAGAGAATGTCCTTGTCACTGTTTTAACCTCATTTTGTTACATAGTCTTTTCGTTATGTGTCCTTTTTGACCTCTGCTCCTCATTCTTGTCCTTGTCCTCTGTGTTCCTTCTTGTCTCTGCTCCACAGGTGCATGCCAAATGGATCCTGGACATGGATGCCTTCAATGAGTGGATGAACGAGGAAGACTATGAGGTGGATGAGAACAAGAAACCTGTGAGTTTCCGCCAGCGCATCTTCCCTCGGGAGGAGGAGGTAAGGACAAAAGGAACATTGTGTGTGTGTGCCTTTCAGTCAACCACTTAGCGTTTGCTGTGGAGACATGCACTTTTTCTTTTGCTTGATTTGTGTGTGTGATGTGATGAATGAGAGTGTATGGTGGTTGTGCAAGAATGTGTTTTGTGTCTTGAGTTGTGGTGTAGTTCTTTTTTTCGCAGTCACCTTTATTTCACCCATCCTTTCAAGCTCCTCTTCTCCTCCACCTTCGCCGCCACCTCGCATCCCCGCTTCCTCCCCCTCCTCCTCCTCCTCCTCTCCTTCTCCCCTGCTCCCTCCACTCGACGGCCCTTCCCTCTCACCCTGCCTCCCTGCCACTCGTAGGAGCCGTTCCATCCTCTCATTCTCTCGGTCTTTCTCTCATCCTTCACCCCCACGCTTCTGATCAGTCTTCCCGTACACCCGATCGAAAGGACCGCAAGTCCGTGGCCGGAGGCAAGAAGAGAAGGCGCTCCCCATCCCCACCCAGCACCCCCGCCGAGTCCCGCAAGAAAGGCGGCAAGAAGGGGTAAGAGTCGGCAGTCCTCCACTCAGTCACATGACTCAGAAAGAGAGAGAGGAAATTGATAGTGGGAGGGAGGGAAAGATCGGCATAGCTAGAGGCTGTAGTAAGTACCACTCCACGTGTACTGATGGTGCCAATTAGTAGTTGACCTAGAATGAATGAACCTTGTACCTTGTTCTAATGTAATAATAAGCTCAAGTGCATTTTTTTTTTTCGAGCGCAATTAAAACCTTTTTTTAGGCTGTCTATTGAAATAGTCCATTTGGCAAAATGGTGCTCCCTTTGGCATTGTCAGTGGAACTACATTGGCTTTGTGCAATTCGTCATCACCTGTAGGCTCTGTTCAAGCTCACCCAGTGGCAATGTGCAATGTGGACACAACCCTGCCTCATTTTCATGCTAGCTCCTTGGCCACACAACAAACTATTTAGACAAAGCTAAGGCAAAAATGTTTTTCTGTTTTTTTTTTTCTCCTTTAAAGGCCCACTATGCAACATTTTTCATTTAATTAATTCGTTTCATACTGTTTATGATGCTAAAATGAGTCATTACACGGTGAACGAACGGTGTACAATGCGCCACCGTGGCCTATAGCGGTAGATACAGCACTTGCAATGTTCAGCAGCGCGGACCGCCTCCAATAGAATGCAGTGCAATACAATGCAATACAGCGGTCTTTAGAGGGTGCTCGTGAGAAAAAAACAGAACGTTACTTAGCCCCTCTTTAAAGGAGTGCTATTGAAGAATTTGTTGTTTGTTATTGTTGCTTGCTCATCCTGCTCTACTGTGTCTGTAAGGAACCCGGGGCTCCACTGGAAGCGGCGCGGACATCGTGACGACGATGAGCAGGACGATGACCTCACCAAGGACATGGAGGACCCGTCTCCTGTGCCTGGCATGGAGGAGGTTGCGCTGCCTAAGAACGGTCAGTAGTGGAAGCTTGCCCAGTTAATGCTGCTACTTCCCACAACTTGTTTGAACTGGCAATGCCCACTCAGAGGCAGATCATGGAAATGTAGCCTGGAGGATGTTTTTGACATGCCATTATTGGCATTCACAGTTTTGTCGTAGTTGGCAAATGAGGACCAGGCAAAGGTGTGTTTTTCTACTGTTGTGTACAAGATGTTGTCTAGTAATTCATTGAGTGCTTTCATTGAATGCCTGCAGAAATAGAAGTACAGATTAAGCTAAATGCTGAGCTGAATGTTTAAAAAAGAAGAGAAGCTATTTTCGTTTTGTTTTGGAGTAGGCCAGACATCAGCATGTTGGTTGGAGGAATGAATGCCCCCAGTGTTCTTGCTGCAGGACTATCCGTCTAAAAGTGGCTCTCAAGTCTTTCTTTGTGTGCAGCGCGTCCTTCGGTGCTGTCCCTTGTCCCTCAGCACAGGCGGCCTTTGTTTCGCTAAGTAATCTTCAGACTGTTGTGTTCTCGACGAGCTTTGGATGGTGTCGGCGTAGTAATTGCTTGTTGTTCCGTTTCTATCTCGTCCTCCTTCTGCCTCTGTTTCACACACATTCACTCACGCGCTCCCTGATTGGGCCCTGCAGTCAACCAGAAGAAAGACAGTGAGAATACACCAGTGAAGGGGGGCACAGTGACTGATCTGGGTAGGTTCTGCCTGCCTGCCTACCTGTCCTTCTGTCTGCTGTTTGATTGTGGGTTTGCATTTACATAGTGAGGTCTCAGGTGCCCCTTTCCAGCCCTGGCATCAGCGATTGTGATCTGTTATTAAGCTGTCAGTATTGGTGGGGTTTTACAATAGTAATGTATCGTCATCTTATCTCCTTCATTTTGGCTGTTTTCAGATGAGCAAGAGGATGGTTCTGTGGCTTCTGGTGGAAAGGTAAGAACTGCAGCACTTACTATAGTGTGTGTGTGTGCATAGGCATATATATATATATATATATATATATATATATATATATATATATATATCTTTAAATCATGTTAAGGGAAAATTTACTCTCTGCATTTATCCCAGTGGTAAATTAAATGACAACAGACCTGAAGCACAGAAACAAAGCATGCACTTTCCCATATACATGCTATACTGTGGACAGATAGATAAGGTTGTCAGTTGTGTGTCTGTCTTAAAGCAGTGGGGTGTTTAAGAAAAGTTTGATCCATTGAGGCTGTATGGTTGATTTTATGTGTACCCAACCTCATGACACGACCTGAACCTTCCATAGGATGATGAAGAGCAAGGCAAGGCTGAGGTGAACCGCCTGGTTGACTCTGGCGAAGACAACGTGACTGAACAGACCCACCACATCATCATCCCCAGCTATGCTGCCTGGTTTGACTATAACTGGTGAGGGATTGACTGTTATTTGTAAACCGTAGTCCAAAAGTAGCCTGAAATGTGCTATCCGAAATCTGATCTTAGATCTTAGAACATTGTAACATATACACTTCTGTTACCTTGGTCAATAATGGGTAAAGGTAAATAAAAATCTTGTGATGAATAACAACATGTGTTTAGATGCGTGTTGCAGTCATGTGATTGTGTTCTTACTGTTTTCTGAATTTTTATTTTTTTTCTCTCTCTCTCTCTGCAGCATCCATGAAATTGAGAGAAGGGCTCTGCCTGAGTTCTTCAACGGCAAGAACCGTTCCAAAACACCAGAGATGTGAGTTTCCTCCCCCTTAAACATAACAGACATTTTTTTTTCTTTTAGTATTGCCTATGTGTATGTTGCCAATGTGTAACCTCTCCTTTTGTGCTTGTGGCTTATCTCCTTCAGATACCTGGCGTACCGGAACTTCATGATTGACACCTACCGTCTGAACCCACAGGAGTACCTCACCTCCACCTCCTGCCGTCGCAACCTCACTGGAGACGTATGCGCTGTAATGAGGTGAGCTGAAGGAGGATTGGGTGGCCAGTAGATATGCTCCGTAGGTGGTGGTTACACTAAACAATTTTAAAATATATATTGTTGCCTATGCTCTATGCAAAGGCAAACCTGTCAAAGTTGTATGTGACACATTACAGCACATTATATTTCCTATAGATCTAAAAACAAGGAGCATTGGTCAAAAAGATTAGTGTGGAGTGATGAGTTTTGTGATGCTGTTTCGGATGACATAATGGACCATCCGTGGCCTCTAATGGGCGTCATATGCAACATCAAAAAGACAAGAGAACTGTGCAAATGATGAGGGCTGAAAATAGACAAAGCAGGTTGCAAAACTGCAGCCCGATTCATGAGCATTTTGCATAATGCAGGCTAACATTACCATGACATAAATTCTTAAATTGTTGTAGGTCAAGGTGATTTTCATCTGTCAACATTCACACATAACACATGCTTGCTAACATCATGGCAAATTTGTCAGTATTAATATTCTGTGTTAAAAATGAACAACCCCTGGGCTAGTGGTGATGACCCTGTAAAAAATGTAGGATTAAATAAAGCTTTGCCTTGAAGGTACATTCTTTTTAATATCTTGCTACATCAGAATAAGAATGTTATAGTTTATAACCCATAGAAGATAGCAGTAGTGTGCAGGGCAAAAGGAATTGTCAGTACTACACGAAGAAGGAATGTCTAATATTTTATGGAGCCATGTACAAAATCCTGTACGGCTTTCATTACTTGGATATTATTCACGACGGTAAATCTGTCAGTGCAATATTTTTAACCATGCATTTGGAAAAATAAGAATACTGTCAAATGCCATGAAACTGAAAATACTGTGATGGAGAATTTAGATCAAATGTCACCTTTTTGGGGTTGACCACTTTGTGCTTGAATGAAAGTGCACTTGAAATCAGAATTGGGTCTAGTGCACCCTGAAGCCCATTTTAAATAACCACTGCTTTTGATTGGGTGATTCAGGGTCCATGCCTTCCTGGAGCAATGGGGACTGATTAACTACCAGGTGGACGCTGAGAGCCGGCCCCTGCCCATGGGCCCGCCCCCAACCCCCCACTTCAACGTGCTGGCCGACACCCCCTCAGGCCTGGTGCCCCTGCACCACCGCCCCCCACAGGTGAGCACTGGGAGTGCCACTAATGCACGCTCCCCTCAGACGTGAAGTGTTCTGCTTTAGCATGTCTGTCTAGCCACAGCACTAAGGCTCCTCTGCCTTTGTGTGTTTGGAATATCTATGCTGCTCTCAATGTTGGGAAGTCTCATCAAATGTTTGATTTGTAAGTGTGCAGACATGTGATCGATTCATATTTTCTCTTTCTCTCTCTCACGGCCATAGGTTCCATCTGCCCAGCAGATGCTGAACTTCCCAGACAAGCCTAAAGACAAGCCCACTGACCTGCAAAACTTTGGCCTCCGGACAGACATGTATTCCAAGAAGAATGCTAAGGTGAGAGGCCAGAGTTTGTGTTACTAACACCAGGTTTAAATAAAGTCTCTCTTGGCCGTCAGGAATAATGCTTGTTTAATTGATTTTGCCCTCATAGCCAAGCAAGGCCGGCAGGGAGTGGACCGAACAGGAGACCCTGCTCCTGCTTGAGGTGAGTGTTCATATTACTTTTACAATACACACATATACATACACACACACACTTGCCAAGGCAGACACAATGGGCTGTTGTGCATTCTGGCCTAGTGACTTCGATAAAAATTGAAAGACCTTTTCTTTCTTTTTCGCGCAACGCTTTTCTGAGTTTCTGTCATTCTTTTACTCCTCCCTTCTTTCGCTGCTCCTTCCCCCATGCCGACCAGGCTCTGGAGATGTACAAGGACGACTGGAACAAGGTGTCTGAGCATGTGGGAAGCCGCACCCAGGACGAGTGCATCCTGCACTTCCTCCGTCTGCCCATCGAGGACCCGTACCTGGAGAGCACCGAGGCCACCATGGGGCCGCTTGCCTACCAGCCCGTGCCCTTCAGCCAGTCTGGCAACCCCGTCATGAGCACCGTCGCCTTCCTGGCCTCCGTGGTCGACCCTCGGGTGGCTGCTGCTGCTGCCAAGGCTGCCCTGGGTAAGAGTCTGTGTGTGCGCCTGTGTTTACGGGATTTAAGACGAGTAACTTTATTCCTAAAAGCATATTTAAGACGAGAGTTCATCCAAGTTGCTTTTCAGTAACAAAACAACACAACAGTAATTATAAAGTAAAACAATAATGACAAAATCACTGTTACAGTTGTCAACATAAGCCTACTGATGATCAATCCTCCTCTGCCTTTTTCTTTTCATTGTGTGTCTCCATCCTCCCCACCTGTCTGGTTCTCCCTGGCTCTTTGCAGAGGAGTTCTCTCGTGTGCGTGAGGAGGTGCCCTCTGAGCTGGTGGAGGCTCATGTAAAGAAGGTGCAAGAAGCGGCTCGTAATACGGGCAAGGTGGACCCCTCGTTCGGCCTGGAGAGCAGCGGCATTGCCGGCACTGCCCCTGAGGAGCCCGAGAAGCCAGGTAACACACACATACACACACACGCCAGACCACACCAACCCAATATCCTGCCAACTGCCCTCTCGCTTGAAAACGGTTCACTTTCTATCCAGGAAGTTTAATCACAGGCATGCCAATCCCTCACCTTTCGGCGAAACTCGCCGTTTTGAAATCAATATGGGCCGTTTATGTGAATCGTGCAGATCCGAGGAGATTTTTTTGGGGGGTGGGGGGGGTGTCGAATAAGCAGATGACGTCACTGAACAGCTCCATAGACTATATGTGGACCGCAGATCAACGTTGCTAAACATTTGGTCACATACAGGGTTACAGCCAATCGAGATCAACTGGTACAATCCACTGCTGGTTGCCAGTTCTCTCTTCCGAATATTCCATTGATTCAGGCCGCAAAGTCCCCTGTTTGTATCGATTGACCTGGCAACCTCATCTCCCCACTGGTTTTGAACATGCCGTTAACTTATTGCAAGATGAACTCAATGGCGCTGTATAGAGAAAATCCTTGTTCACGTCGGATGGTTTTCAAAAACAGAACACACTCGATTTGGGCGTTTTTTGAGAGTTAGAAAGCCTACGGTGTGTTTTTTTTTTTTTTTTTTTTCTGATGACCTATCTTGACATGAGTTTAGAACTGTTCGCTACAACTTGCCTTGAACGCCATGATAAGCTCCGGTGAGAATGATTAGCTCCTGTTTGCTCGATATTGTTAATAATGTTTAAGGATAGGCCTACGTAACAGAAACTCTGGTCGGCAGTAATGTTATTAATTGATTCATAAAATATAATGATTTCGAGCCATTTAAAAATGGCGAACGCGTCTCGCGTTGTACACTTCTGCCTTCATCCATTGACTGGCGCAAGTTTTTTCCAGCGTGAGAGACCACAGTGGTGGCAGGAAAGCCTTGCCTTGTATTTACACCATAAGCAACTAAGCTGTAGTGTAAAGTTGCTTTGTTAATAGTGTTTTTATTCTCTGCTCTTGCCTTTGTTACTTGTCACTATTTAAAAGTCAATTTACTTCTGGCTGTTTTACAGGTTTATTAACTTCTGATGTGAACACAGTAAAGAGAGTGGTTTACAGTTTTAGCTCTAAATTAAACAGCAGTGTGAAATGATATCTGGTATTCCAGTGGTTACCCAAATGTGAGAAACAGTGATTGGTCAGAACTGTAGTGTTGGTCACTTCCATGACACCACAAAACTAATCTAAATTAAGAGTGACAACGAGCAATCACTTATTCTGGCATCTGGGTGACCATTTTACAGAAACCAGCTGCCCTTTAACACTGGCCAAATGTCAGTGTAGTATAGCTGGTAGAAAAGAAAACTATACCTATTTTGTGTTTGGTTAGTAATATTAATATCAGTGTGGGTAAACAGAGCTCAATATATTCCGTCCGTCCAACATTCACCCCCCACCCCAACTCAACAACCAACACCCACCCATACACACACACACGTGTGCACACACACACAACGCGTCTCGCATTGTACACTTGTACACCGGCCCCTCCCCATATTAACTTCTGATGTGAACACAGTAAAGAGAGTGGTTTACAACTTGGGTACTCACCCCCCGCTTCTCACCTTTTTGACCCCTGACCCGATAACATGCCTGTAATCAGTTCTAACTGGACATTAGAACGGATAAGGCTTTCTGGATAGAAAGTAAAACCATCTTCAAGGTTTAAAGTCCAAATCAAGCCATGTCTTTTGAGGATGCTGAGGGCTGTAGGAAAGAAGAGCAAGTAAATCTGGTACAGCACGACCCAATTAACGTTTACTGAACAGAGCACAGAAAAATTAAACTGGAACATTTTTCTTTTCCTTTTTCCTTCAGTTAGCTGCTATTTTGCTATTTTGCTAGACCCAGCTATTCAGAGAACATCTTCTATCCTAGCACTAAAATGAACTGAAGCACTATCCCCTAGCACTATGCTCCTTAAGGTTTCTGCTCTGTAGCTGGATTGTTATCCTCGTTTTGTAAGTCGCTTTGGATAAAAGCGTCTGCTAAATGCATAAATTTAAATGTATTCATTATACCAAATCCTGACCTGAAACAGCAGGGGTACTGGTGAATTTGCTCTGCACTATTTGACTGGCTAATTTATGCCAATCTTGAAGGCGATTTGTCAATTCAACTTTGCACACATCTCACCCAGTGCAAAGATGGCAGCAGCTGTCCAAGAAGAGCTTCTCTTCAATATCTGTAGAGGCTCTGGCATCCAGCAGGGGGCAGCATCTAAACGGTTTTCATCCTAGCATGGGCTCCCTACTCCTTCCACATGGGTGGAGGCTGCAGCCACCTCAGTCTGTCGGCTGGGTTGTAGCTCTTCTGCCTGCCCATCAGTACTTTATGCACTTATAGACGCTTTTCTTCTAATTTACTTGATATTGTCTTTTCATTCTTTGAATTAAGTAGTAATGTCATGGAAGTCGAAAGTGGACGGGTGTAGGGTTGGGCTATGGTCCCTTTACAGGTTTATGACACCACTAAGGGAAACGCACTCCTTTTCCACCTGCCCTCCAGTATAAGCAGTTGAGTTTTACCTTTCTTCAGTTCAACTAGCCCATTCTCTGATAGTAGCTCTTTTGGCTCCTGCCTGCCATTAATTGTCGACCATTTGTATCTTGTCTATTAGAATCTTGCTCAAAAGGGGCTAAAGATTCTTAGAATTTTCCCTAATCGAAGTTTCACTCTACTGTAGTTGTGAAGTGAAGAGTGAAAAATGAAGTGTGGTGATTTTCTCTGCCAATATGTCTTGGAAGTATACCTTCATTCAAAAATGAAAATTGGTGACCTCATATGAAAATAGCACAATAGGCTGCAAAGTTTGATTTCCTAAATGTGTGTGTGTGTGTGTGTGTGTGTGTGTGTGTGTGTGTGTGTGTGTAGAACATGACACTTCAGCCATGTCAGGGATCGAACTGTCAGCCCTTCGGTTTAAATCCCTAACCAGTTTGCTGCCCCATAAGCAACACATCCAGCGAGCGCTCTGCCTGATGCTGTGTTTCTTTGTACAAAGAGAATCTGGCCAGTGAGGGCCAACGGACACTGTGAGTGTGTGTGTGTGTGTGTGTGTGAGGGAAAGGAAAGAGAGAGAGAGAGAGAAAAGAAGGAGAGACGTTGGCTGCCGTGGCAACGCAGAGATTAGTGCAGCAGCAGCAGCAGATGGGCTAAGGGAGGGGGGGGGTGAGGGCTGAAAGTGGGTCAGTCGAGTGTGAGCTCAGTGTGCCACACTGCAGGCTGGCTCAGAGCAGTGACATTGCCACTCAATACACACACACAGACACACACACACTTGGTTTTGCTCAAAACAAATATGCACATGCATAACAGCAGTTGGACACCCTGGCTCTTTGTAGGAAACGCATACACAGCTTTTTATATTGATAGACATTCATACACACACACACACACACACACACACACAAAAAGCTTTTGAGCCAGAAAGATTTGAACTTTCACTTCTGGGGTTCAAAGGTTAATGTAGTCAGCTGCCAAAACTTGATGGCTTTGACTTTTTTTTACACACACACTTAAAAACCTCCCCCCTCCGCCCCTGGCAAACATCACGCCAGTGTTGTCAGCTTGCTGACATGGTCTAGCCTTATTTGATGGGCAAACTCACTCTGGCAAGTCATTCCAAAAACAGTGCTGCCCATTGCAGATATTAAACATTGGTAATGCAGCAATGAAAAGATCCGTTCTTGTGCATCTCACCGTCTGCTTGCAGCCTTTGGATTGGATCCCTTGTCCATTGAAAACTAATTTGGACAGTTCCATAAGAGTTTGAAAGCAGTGACGTAAACACACAAACACTTCTCTTAATCCTCTGAATTGTCATGTTCTTATCACTGTTTCCTCTTACAATGAAAGGGTAGTCTTTGTTTCATGTAATACCTTTAACAAGTAGAGGTCAGGCGGGTGGGTGTGTAGATTTGGAAAAGTTCAGTTGAGGGAGAATTCGCACAGCAGCAAAACCTCAGGATTAGAACCACATGTCTATCTACATTTGGACTCTCTCTTGTCTCTCTCTATCGGCTATTATCATTGCTTTTGTGTGCTTATGAAAACTTAGATATGAATAGCATCTCATAATGGCTACCAACCCTTATAACCACCCATTGACAAATCTCGGTTCTCTCCTTCTCTCTCTCTCTCTTTTTTGTCTTTCCTTCTTTCTCTCTTTATCTATATCTCTTTCTTTAATCTGTGTTCTGGACACCCTGTCCACTCCTCCTGTTCTGTGTAGTAGAGTGGAGCGGGCGTGTTAAATATGGGAGCACTCTGTGCCGGGTCACCTCACTCTTCCGTTCTGCCTCTAGCCTTGCTCCTCAAAGCAGTTTATCACTAGACCTTTTTTAAATTTTTTTATTTATCCCCAGCTCGTAAATCCGTACTGCCCCGACTGAACGTGAATCACCACACACACACACACACACACACAGCTCGCTCGCTCGCTGTCCCATGGTGTCTTCCAGAGCAGTGTGTGGAGTGCCTGGCTGCCAGGGCTGCGGCGGTGGGGGAAGCCTATCGACTGGCTGCTAAAGTAAACTGTCCCTGCGGGTGTGTTTCGGCTCGTTGGGTTGGTGTGTTAGTGTCGGCTTAATGCGTGGTGCACTTTATGAAACGGTGAAAACAGCATTAGCCTGCATCAGCTCGCTCATTCATCCAAACCGCCCACCCCCGCTCCTAACCCTTTCCTATCCTCCGCATCCTCTTTGTCGTACCCCGGTAGCTCTCACTCCTTTTCTCCCCCAGCATGCTGTTGATTTGTCCTTCTGCTTTGTTCTGAGTGCCTCCCTCTCGCCTTGTGTTGCAGATGGCAGCGAGTCCGAAAAGATGGAAACTGACTCTTCGGACTCCCAGCAGGCCGACAAGGTGAGCGCCCGCTGACTGGCCATATCGGAGAGGTTGTAGAGAGGTTGCAAAAGATGGCCCTATTTTAGGCCTCTCCCATTTAGGTTTAAAAAAGTGTCACTCATCTCCTGATCACATTCAGTCTCCCAATATATATGTATTTGTTCACCTTTAAGTGTAATGTTATACCACAATGAAATGTTTTTGAAACCTACACTTTTGGGGGGAAAGGCAGAGGGCACATTTTGATTTTAAATTATAACACTTTTCCAAAGATGACAAGTTGTGTACATGACACAGCATTATAATTTGTTCATATGTAGTTAAAGAGAGGAGGTGTATCTTTTGATGAAGCTGCTGTCACATTTTGCCAACACACACAAACAGTGTGGAACGTCAGTCTATGTTTATTGGCTAGAATTGTTTGAATTTGAGTTCAGAACTGAATTCTAATGAGTATAGCCTACACCATGTTTAGAATGTTAGTTTGTTTAAGTTATTGGGGCAGTGTTGAAGTAGCTGAAGATGCCCTGTAAAAAAAAAATGTCCCCAGATGTCATTGTCCTCAGAAGCTTGACTAAAGGCCTTAGTCTGATGCCACTAGAGTGGAATTCAACAGAGAATTTAAATGCTGCCCAGCAAGCTCTTACATTTTCAACTTGAGTACTTTTGTGACTTCTCATGTCTCACCCTGTTTTTTTTTTTTTGACTCCCGGGTCCCAGGCGGAGTCCAAGGAGGAGGCTGACAAGCCCAGTGAGTCGTCGGAGCGCCCAGCGGAGGGAGAGAAGCTGAAGACCGAGGCCACGGAGCCGGCCGAGCGAGAGGAGGAGGAGAGCGACGGGGGCGAGGAGAAAAGCAGAGGTAAGAAGCAACATTCACTGACAGACCGACGGATAAGCCAGGACTGGAGTCAGTCAGTCATCTCGGGCTGGTTTTGGAATGTAACTCATAGCCAACTTCATAGCATAGTGGCTTTAGGATGTTTCCCAAAACCAAATGGGACTGATCTCAGTGCTACTTCCCGTGCACTGTTTGGAGATCAGCAGCTGGAGACGAGATGTCAGAAAAGGAAGTAATACTATCCGGCTAATCAGAAGCTTTGATCAGTTGCTTGTTTAAAGCAGCCCTGTCCGTAGTAAACGATGTGATGAATATTTGTTGCGTAAGATCACCATAGTGAACAATGTGCTGATAAATACTTGTGGGTGACAGAGAAAGACAAGGAGGACGCGATGGAGACCTCGGAAGATGGGAAGGAGGGAGAGGAGGAGCAGGATGAAGCCCGGAAGAAGAAGGTGGAGCTGGACATCGGGGAAGGAAACATTGCCACAGCCGCCGCTGCCGCCCTTGCTTCTGCTGCCACCAAGGCCAAGGTAGACTACACGTTATTGGCAGAAAGCGTGAATGAATGATTGAAAGAAGAATAAAGAAAAGACAAAGAAGTGTGAAACGGATGTAGATTAAGCAGTATAGACGTGCAGAGACTAGTCCTAATGAAATTACTTTCTCCTTCTCTCTCTCTCCTCCTTTCCTTCTCATCCTCTCTTCATATTTTCCTCCTTCATCTCTGCTCTTTTCTCCCTTCCTCCTTTCCTCCTGTGTGGCCTGTAGCACCTGGCGGCTGTGGAGGAGAGGAAGATCAAGTCCCTGGTGGCCCTGCTGGTTGAGACTCAGATGAAGAAGCTGGAGATCAAGCTCCGACACTTTGAGGAGCTGGAGACCATCATGGACCGCGAGAAGGAAGCGGTAAGCGGAGGCTGCATCTACTGTACCAAAAGCCCACTATGCAACATTTTTCATCTAATTAATCCGTTTCATACTGTTTAGGATGCTAAAATGGGTCATTACACGGCGAACGAACGGTGTAGAATGCGCCACCGTGGCCTATAGCGGTAAATACAGCACTGTATCTGTTCAGCAGCGCGGACCGCCTCCAATAGAATGCAGTGCAATACAATGCAATACTGCGGTCTTTAGAGGGAGCTTGTGAGAGAAAAAACAGAACGTTGCTTAGCCCCTCTTTAACAAACAGGACCTGAGACTCATCTTGAGCAAGACACACACAAACAGATGCACATGTTTAAGGCTTCATGTTGATAATCGACTGAATGCCTGAGGCAAAGATGTGCATTGCCAGTTTTTGTTTGTGTGCAAGAGCCCCCCACAAACACACATAAAAAAACATTAATTTGCATCTGCCTCGACTTGAAACGTTTTATTTTCATGTTTTATTTCTCTAAGTCAAAGCATGAGTCAGGAAAGATAGATGCCATTTTGGGTGCTCTATTGCTCAATAAATTGACGTAAAATGGAAATGTAGCAACAGTAAAGCCTAATTTCAGTCAATAGTGAGCCACGCAGAGCCTACAGCTCCCCAACAGATCTCCAGTTCTGTAACTATGCGTCAATACAGACGGAGGCCTTCCGGATAGTGCCGGCCTGTGATTGGCCCACACGCTTTGTTCTTTGACTTGGCCAGCCCAAAAAGCTCAAAAGTTAGCTACATGCTAGTTTACAGTACAGGCATGGGAAATTATTTTCAAAATCAGTTTGGACAGAAAGATTTCCCAATTGTCCTATGTCGGTAAAGAAGAATTGGGGCCTTTGTCAGCGGGCAGTGCTGTGTAGACGGGAATAAGAGAATTTTGTATGTTAAGAGAAGATATGGTGTCTGGTCTCATACGTAGGTTGGCCGTATTGCTGTGCTTTGTGTGTTGATTCAATAAGTGATGGCAAGGCAAATGCCATCGTTTTTTACTGATTAATTTTTAACAGTGTACCTGTATGTGGGTAGACTAGTGACACCCCAACCACTGTCTTGTGTTTTGTGGTGCTACATACACACACGTCAGCTAGTGCTGATTTAGTACTAGCAACTCCACGTACATGTACGCACGCACACACACCACGCTCACACACACTACCAGGAAATCCCCATGTAACACCACTGTTACATGTTCACATTTCAAGAAAAGCCATGGCTTAAATTAAAGGTAGGGGTGTGTGTGTGTGTGTGTGTGTGTGTGAGTGATGCACTCACTGACCTCCGAGGCTAACAGACGTGTTGAGATGCAGAGATGCCTTCTGAGCCTGTAGATAGTAACCCAGTTTTGAAGCTGTAAATAGTGCATGAAGAATCAGGCTTTATATAACCCTGTGGAGCTGCACTTTTTTTTGGTTTTGTTTTTATTCGCCCCATCTTTGCCTTCTGTTCTTCCTTAGCTTCCCTGCACTACGCTTTTTTCCTCCATGATTCAATTTGACTGCTACATCAGCCATCATACGCATGCATGCACACACACACACACACACACACAGTGATAAACTGTAAGGATATCATATTCACACACCCTCATAGTCACTGTAAAATCACACTAAAATTCAGATCCCCCAGTTAATAAAAACCCACTTGCTCATGTATGAAATGACCATGAGGGGTACAGTGTCCCCTTCATTACCTTTGGTCTGGCCTTCAAGCTGAACCCCCCCCCCCCCCCCCAAAGGCCACGTGGAACATTTTTGGGTCCTTTGTCCTTGTTTAAGTCCATAGAAATGCAGACTAACACAGAACAGGTTCACTTAAAGCCTGACAGATACTGTTTTTGAACATGTATAAAGTAGTGGCTAGAACTAATGTTTCACTCAGCCTTTCCATCACCGTTCCAGCTCACCAAAACACTGAGTCATTAATCCCACCTGATTGTTTTTTGCACTTCATTAAGCATCATAGGTAGGTGTGGGAATTGGTAGGATTTTATCAATATCCATGCCATTGGTGATTCAGCTCTGTGGTCTAATTCCTTCAGTTCTCTTGCAAGTCCTTACTGTTTAGAAGGTATCCTATACACATAAATAGGCCTATAATATAGCCTATACTACTATCTATAATATAGTCTATTCCACTATACATAGCAGTTTATGGCCTTTAGAAAAAACAGTCTGAAAAACATGTCGGTATTGATGAAAGAATTTGTCTCAAGTCTAGTTTTTTTGTCAAAGCCAGGTCTCAATTCAGAGCACATAGGTTGCAGGATCGTGTCATGCACGCTACACATTGCAGGTGTGTGTTGCCTAAACTCTGCCATGTCTTCCTCTCCCGCTCTCTCAGCTGGAGCTGCAGCGGCAGCAGCTGTTGACGGAGCGGCAGGCCTTCCACATGGAGCAGCTGAAGTACGCCGAGATGAAGGCCCGCCAGCAGATGGAGCAGCAGGCAGCCGCAGCTGCCGCCGCAGCCCAGAATGCCGCCTCCGCTGCAGGAGGGCACCACGCTGGGCCTCCTCCGCACGCCGGTCCACACGGACCCCAGGCCCCACCATCCTCCCACGGACCACCCCTCCACGGACCTATGCCAGGCATGCACCCAGGGCACCCTGGCCATCCTGGGGGACCTGGGCACCCAGGCCCTGCCTTCCCACCGATGCACCACCCGATGGGACCACATCACCCATCTCAGACAGGTGAGCACCCACACACACGATAATCCTGTATGTGCATGTGTGTACTATTCAAAGAAAGAAGATTTTGCCTGATGAAGACCCAGTAGGGTCGGAACATTACAGCCGCACCATTAAAGAGCATTGGAAATTCAGTACTGTGCGGGCATTCTTTCTTCGTGTAGTACTGTTCATTCCTTTTACCCTGCACCTCATTGGGAATGTGCACACTACCGCCTCCTTTCTGTGTGTGTGTGTGTGTGTGTGCGTGTGCACACCTATACTTTAAAATATTGTGTTGCTGGGATAGATATTACAGAATGTATGACATGATGTCCATTAGTTGTGCTTTAAAAAGAGCTTTAAAACATGAGGTGGAACTTGAGGTGCCAATGCATGTGTTCATTAATGTGGCTGTGTGCTGTGAAGTGCTCTTAGTGACCGCCTGTACATGTAGGTGCATGTGTGGCCTTTACAGAGCTGACCCAGGAACGAGCAGCTGTGCTCTGCTCTGTACCTTTGAACACCATGCTAGATTATGAATGAGAACCCTGTGTTTAATTCAGAAGCTTGTGTGTGTGTGTGGTCATATTCATGCATGCATGTGCCTTACTCAAGGGGGGGCACGGAGACGTATTTTGCAAAGCCTGCAACCATATATGGAAGTGTTCAGCTATTGGCTGTAGCTCCACTAACCACGATGACCTTAACACCTTTGGTGCACTCCCGCCTCCCCGTGCCGCCTTTCATTGGCCCATTTTTGCCCTCTTCTCTTGTGCAGGACCAATGGGAGGCCCAGGGCAGCCGATGCCCGGACGCATGATGCCCGGCCCACCGCCCGGCGGCCCCCCACAGGGCACCATGTCCCCCATGATGGGCCCTCGACACCCCGGAGCCCCCAACGGCATGTGTAAGAATCCTTCATCATCATCGTCGTTGTTGGCATTATGAAATAATATGCATGAGCATCATGAGTGTGTTGAAGCTTTCCAAGCAGGGCTGTTAACATTAGTCAGTCTCATTTGGGGTGTGTATAGGCGTTTGTGTGTTTGTCACTGCTTTTAGACCTGTGTGTGTGTGTGTGTGTGTGTGTGTGTGTAAATATGAACATGGGTAGTGATGCTGTATGTTGCTGTCTTGTCCCCTCAGACCCCGGACCTCCTCCTGGACAGCATGATGGGATGCCTCCAGCCCCCGTAGGACCTCCTGTGCCACCCCGCGTCTCTGAAAACTAAACTAACATACACACAAATACACAGAGTTTCTGGTCCTTTTTAGAGCCTCTTGTTTAGAAAGCGAAAGCTGCCCTTCCACCCCACCCTTTGCTCACACTGAACCCTCTGCACAGACAGACCCCTGTCTCTGCTGACTGCCTTGCTGGTGGCTTGTTCTCTTCTCTCTCTCTTTTTCTCTCGCCCTTACGGCCAAACACACACACACCACACCACACCACACGCTTATTAGCTCAGGGCACATGGACAAGGGTGCCATGTCACCCCCCCCCCCCCCCGCTGTCCAGCTCAGTAATAGCACTGGTTAACCCCCCTTCTCTTCTCTTCTCTTCCCCCCCCCCCCCCCCCCTCCCCTCTCTGTCTGTAGTAAGGCTCTGGTTGGTGCTAGTTGTAGCGCCCCCTGCTGTTAAGTAGTCACCCCTCAGGGCTGTGAGAGCAGAGGCGGTCACTGGCTGGCAGTGGTCTCTTCCCTTGTAATGTGACCGACCATATGTGTATATTGTGGTGTTCTGCATAAGCTAAGTTCACACTGGGGAAACTAAAAGGAGTTTGTGGGATGGTGGTAATTGGTGGGCGAGTTAGTGGGGGGTCAGACTCTAGCATGTTTTCTCTTTATATGCTCTCTCCCTCTCTTTCTTCTTTTGGAACACTCAAATGAGTGCGTCTTTCTTTCTTTCTTTCTTTCACTCTGTCTCTGCCCCACTTGTTCCTGTGTCCCATGTGACTAAGAATTACACTGTAGCTGAAGAGCCTGCAGCCTTCGTTAGTGGCCCCTCTGCTCCTGTGCAAAGCCCCACAGGGGACCCACTCAGTATATCCATTCAGTGCCCAGTGAGTCGTCAGTGTGTGCTAGAGTTTGTGTGTGTGTGTGTGTGTGTGTGTGTGTGTGTGTGTTTTAGGTGTTACTGTAAATGGAGTTATTTGCGTCTATGACCAAACAAGGTGCATACACAAACCCCCGCACAAACACGCAACAGTAACCTGTCCCAACGTTCACCCAAACTGAGAGAGTTTGTGTTCTCAGCTCCCCGTACCTGCTGTGTATCTGGGAATCTACCTCTCCAGGACGTAGCTCTGGCGTGTTCTCTAAAGCGGCGTAGAATGCTTGCGTCTGGCCCTAGTGTCTGTGTGTCTGGAGTGTGTATGGGTTTGGCAACGGTACTGTTTTCCTTTATTGGACATGGAGGGGATAGTTCTGTGCTAATAGCCTCCTGCCTAGCCACACACACACACACACACACAGACAGCCAAGATGAATCTAGACCAGTGGACATGGCGTATGTTTTGAATCTGCTCTCACTGGGAAGTCATGCAGCAGTCAAGTAGTTTGCTCTATATAGACACATGCACGCACAGATACTTGAATGCAAGCCAGTACGCGCTCACACTTCACCTGTGAATGTTCTGCAGAGCACACACACACACAGTCAATCCCAAAACACACACACCCACACACACAGTCAATCCCGAAACATGCATACACAAACAGACAAATACTGTCCTTAAAGACCTCGGCCTGGTGTGACACTAAAAGTTTGGAGGACCTCTGCTTCGTAGACGTGCTGTAGCCAGCCCCTTGCACTCTTCCCATAGGTGCTGAAGACGTAGCTGCCCCTGCCTCGCTCTACCTCACTGTACTACCTCTCTCGCTTCTTTTTCTCTTCACTACCTCTCTCTCTCACACTCTCTCCACCCTTTTCCTCTCTTTCTATTTAGTTTTGTAGTCCCTCCGACACCCCTGCGCTCGCAAATGCACTAGTTTGTTCCGTCTCTCTCTCTCTCTCTCTCCCTCCCTCTTCTCATGTGCCCAAGTGTGTGCTGCATAACTGCTGTGTGGAGGCTTCCTGTCCTCTTAATTCCTCAGGTCTCCCAATCCTCCCGATTATCACACCGACGCGCACGCACGTACACGCATATACATACACACACCCACCCACGCTGTGTCCATCCAGTGTGCACTCCTCACACAATACATCCAAGTCCAAAAACGCACCCTAACTGGCTTTCCAGGCTGTTAAAAACAAGAGACGGGAACCAAAACTCCCAACGCGTTTCCCCTTCTGACCTTTTGCCCCCGTTACCCCACATATATATCTTTTATTGCTACTTTTTATTTTATGGTAATGTATTTTTAAGAAAATAAAGTTTGTGTAGACTGTTATCTTTGTTCTTGAGGTTTGTAGTTTGTTTTTTCTTTTGTTTTTGTTTTTGTTTAAACTCATTTTAACAGGCACATTGGTACTGAAACCTGATCACTGTTTAAATAAAAAAAATCTTTCTTTTTTTTTTTTTAATTCTACAAGTCTTTTTCTGTCTCCAAGGTACAAAGACAAATTGTTCTTTATGTTCTTAGTTTTATACCACTTAGCGTCACTGGTCCTTGTTGCTCATTTTCTGTGTTTGCAAGACAGACTATTATTTAATCAAACATTGTGGAGACTAATAGTATACAAACTAATAAACCACCCTTTGCTCCTCAAAATATATTTATCCAAGATGAAGAACAGCTGTTTGAAAGACTTCAGCAGGTCACATGACCATCCTGCCTCTCCCCAACCAAGTGAAAAATAAATAGAAATCAAAAACATCTCCATTATTTTATAAGCCTTAATCCCAGCTGCGTAAGCCGGCACGTGGAGCAAACGGTCAACCAGAGGGGGTTGGGTGGGTCTGCCTGGCTCATGATGGACTGGGGAAAAGAAACGGATTAGTTTGGTGTCGCCCACTCTTGCGCGGATGCCCTCACATAAACAACAGCAAATCAGTTCATGTTTCAATTAGCTAATCAGCTCGGGTGCTGCCAACACCAATCATGGTCTGTTAATAAAAAGTCTGATGAGGTTAATGCTGAGGAGAATGTTATTCCTTTGCATAGTAAAGTAGCATTGATATGCAATATGTATTTCTAACCACTTTGGCCATAAATAGCCATAGATGCTTAAATGACAATAAATGTAACCATCAATCCATCGTAGTAAAGTAGCCCTCAAAATTATGTGGGGGGTGGGGGTGGGGACGAAAACAAATAAAGGCTTTTGTGATGGCTACAAAATGTAGTTTTGTAGTTACTTCTGGGAGAAAGGCGTGAAGTAACATGCCATATTATTAGTACCTTGCCTTGTTGTCTGGCATCATGAGACATGAGACTATATTTAGCATGTCGTGGGAGAGGCACTTTTGTTTATCCTCGACTGTCTGTCTGGTTGGCACGGTATTGTGGCCATGCCACGGAATGTGCGAGAATTGGATGTAGTGACCATCTGGAAAGTCATGATTTGCTTTATCACAAAGAACAAGACGTGGTCACACACAATATACACAGCAGTCTGATGGCAACCAGTAATCAGTAACCTCTCCTTGTCTTGTTTTAAACTAATAGTATCTGATATTACAAAGTTTATATTTTAACCAATGAAGATAAAGAAAAAAAACTAAATGCACACAAAACTGCATGACAATAATTTGTAATGTGTAGATTCCATGTTACTAAGTGGTGTGTGTGTGTGTGTGTTATCAATGTGTGCTTTGAGGGGCATCATCAGACCCAGGTGCTTGATTTCACCCGTGGATATTTATGACCTGACCCAGTGTTTATGACTGAGCCGCCATGTCATTGGCTTAAACTTCACATGGATGATTGTTAAGTGCCTTTGTTTCTGAGCAGAGTGCTCCGGCACACCAGATGTGACACTGCCAGCCAGCGCGCTAATGATTAGTGCTTAGCCCTCTTGCTCTGGGCTAACGGGATATTGAGAGAGAGCCTGATCTCCACACGCAGGGAGAGGCTGTTTAAGCTTTAGATAAGACAGAGAGAAAGAGAGGTCAGGTCTGGTTCTGTTTGTCCTCTTTCACCACCCCTCTTTCTGTCTCATGCAATGGTTATGCAGCTAGGAGTAGCTTTCCTTTCTGGTGTAATAGTAACTGAGAGTTTTCACCACCCTACTCGCTTCATAATCAACACTGTATATCCACCCCTTGTCGCCCCCCACACACCACCTTCCTCCATCTTCTTTTTCTTCTCCATCCCCCTCTCCATCTTTCCCTCTCCCTCCCTTCCCTAACTGTGCTGATTCTGCCACCCAGGATGAGCTCACAGCACCACAACTGAAGCATGCTCCAACCCCTCCACCCGCCTCACACACACACACTCAGACACACAGTCTTGCACATCCATTCTACCCTTTCTCCTGCCCCTCCCCTCCCCTCCTGCTTCCCCCACTCTCCTCATTCTCGCCATGTCAGTTCTATCTCCCCATCTTTTTTTATTTGTTCTCTTTGGGGACCGACTGCCATGGTGCTGTTTCTTTTCCCTCTTCTTGATTTCCTTTTCTCTCTCTCTCTATCTTTCTCTTTGACAGCCCCCATCCTCACCCAGACGCGCACACACACACACACACACTTTCACCTCACCCCCCTCTGTCTTCTCTCTTGCTTTTCTTTTCTTCCTCCCTTGTTTCCCTGCAGCTGTTGATCCAGTGATCTGAGCATATGACAATGCAACATGCAAAGTGACACAGAAATCATCTTACCATGGTTTCAAACACACACCGTCTAGCTGTTTATTACTCTGCCTTTCTGTGTAGGTGTGTGTGTGTCCGTGTGTGTGTATATGTGTGTGGTAGGGTCATGGTCATCCTCCACAGAGCCAGTGCCAATGTTTGAGCTTAGGGTTCTTCTAAGATGGACTCCCTCCCCAAGCATAGAAGACGGGCAGAGAATAAGAAAGGAGAGAGAGGTGTTCAACTAGTAGTGACTGTGCATGTTGTAGCTCCACCATCATTCTCCCACCACTCCTCTTTTTTAAGTTGCCTTGGATAAAGGCGTCTGCTAAATGCATTTAATGTAAACGCAATACATTCTTTTTGCACAGTGGTCCGGCATTTCAGTTGACTTGGGCATATTTATAAAACATTTAAATCTTTTAGAAATGGCATGGTTTTCATCAATGTTCACTGGACCCGCATCAGGTTCGTGTCCACAAAAAAATGCAAGAACACTCTGGGCAGCCTTCACTAAACACTTCTCACACCTCTCAAACACTGGGAGTGTTGAAGACTGTGAATGCCAGGTAGATGTATTTGCGAGGCAAGTTTGCAGTTTGGTCCCTTGTTGGCATTAAAAAAAACCTGAATTATAAAAATAAATCACACAAACAAACAGTGACAGCCTGCATGTGATAGGCAGATGGCTACAGCTCAGAGGCTGCCAGGGTCTGTTGAAGTGTTTAGAGAGAGAAAGAGTGTGTGTGCGTGCTTGTGCTACTTTCTGAGTATGAAGAGGAATACTGATTGCAAGGCAGTATTATATACATCATAGTTCCTATCCTTTCCGCTCCATCCCTGACAACGGCGTTTAGATGTTCTGTGTTGCCCTAGTCCTTTTCAGAAGGTTCCCATGGCAACTGCTCTCATTATCCCACCTGATGTTTCCTGGCTCTCCAAGGCTAATCTTGCTGTAGATCTAGCGATAGAGCCTGAGTAGGTCTTCTTCCAAGGTTAGGTTAGACCAATCACATGGTTCTGTCCATAGAGATTCACCTAGACCTTAGCAGTAGCAGCTTATCAGCATGCAGAGGCAGTTTGAAAGACAACATGGATTCCGCCCCTATCATTGAGGCCAGTATATCGGTCATAACCAAACTATACATTTTCATGTTAGCCCATAGAAAAGCTTGTCAGACTATGGCTCCCCTAATATCTACTGTTTAGGAAGAGCAGTTAATAAGATCAATCATCAGAATAACACATATAGTTTGGCCTTCTGCTCTCTCAAAACACTGTTCATTGTTTCAAATCCATCATACTGTACATTTACGTCTAGCAAACCCTTTTGTCCATGACCTAAATTTAGCCAACTGTCAATTACAACGACCACAGCAACAGTCTCACCTAACAGCTATAGCAGAATGTTAGCCAGGTCTTTGGCTAGGGTTTAGTGTGATGGTGAGTATGGTTCATTGTTTGCCATTTCTTATTTAGCCTTACCTTGTCCCACAGTTGGTAGCTTCTTGGTCTCCAAAGGCAATGTAGGTTGTCATAACACACAGCACAACAGCATACCTCAGTATCCAGCAACTATGTGAATACCTTTCACAGGGTTTGTTTAGCTTCTTTGTGGTTCCAAAATGTCTGACAAAACATTTTTTCCTATCAGCATTCTAAACAGAGGCAAGGAACTTTGGATAGAGTTTGTTGGTCTACTAAGTTAGAAGACATCAATAGCCCCGTGAGGCTGTAGCTCAACACAGAAAGAGTCCGAGACTGCTTTGTCACTGCACTGTCTGATGAGTCCAGCTCACCTAGTTAGCCATTTTGAATATGACAGAACAATGTGGGACACCGCCACAGGCCTGTCTGAGAGCGCCCAATTACGTCCAGTAAATAAGCCTGCTTCAGCCAGTGCCCCGGGGCCCCCCTGATACCCCTAGCTGATTGCAGCCAGGCTGAGAGTGAAACGTGAGGCCTTTCAGCCCAATAATTAGACACAAAATAGACTTGGCTGTGTGCCCTGTGGCATGTAAGTATCCTGACTGAGATGACGGTTTCTTACAAAAGATTTTGTTATGTAATACCATTATCATCCAACAATGTTGTTTACATTTTCTGAAGAAAAAAAAAACAAAAAGAAAAAACAGATTTTTGATCAGGAACCATCTTGCTTTTGCTATAAAACATAATCTCCGCAAAACTGTCTATTTCACCGCTTTACTCTTTCGGCTCTGCCCTTAGGGAGCATTTTAATGGTTCAAAATTCTTTAATGGCGTCATCGTTCCCACCCACATATCGGCCACACATCAACAGTCCAGATCTAGACACAAGACATGGCTGCCTGAATGAGAATTTGGTCTGAATGTCTAAAATGCCCAAACAGTCAATGTAGACTTGTGCCAGATGAGTACTGCATCTTGGTCCTCTCCAAGGTCAGTCTTCACTTGGATGTAAAATGATAGCAGCTACGACAGTTTTTAAAGAAACATTGTGGTGGTGATTTGTAGGATTTCCCATGCTCTTGGTGCTCTGTTGTGTTGAAGGAGTACTGTAGGTGTGTTAGGCCCCTGCAGAAAGTGCGCTGAGGCTGGAGACGGATGTGGCCGTTGGGCTGAGGCAGAGGCACGGACGAAGCTGCTCCGCTTTCTGTTGCTTGGCTGGTTGCTCACAGCATCTGCTTTGAGTTGTTGGGTGCTTTAGTTTCACGCCCCACAGGCCAGCAGTGAGAGTGTGTGAGTCATCCACAACATACCCGTGTTCTTTCATTCTCTTACACACACACACATACACAAAGACACCAGATGACCTTTTAACTCGCACAGAAGTTCTTCGCCAAAGGCAGACTGTTTTCAAACTGATACTGTACGTATGCCAGTGTCTACCTAATAGCCTCACTGTACAGAAACAAGGCAAAATCTACCATTATGAATTGTGGACTTTTTTCCATTGGGTAACATCAACATTAGGTAGGCTTAAATCCCAAAAATAGGTTGTGAATTCCTAAATAGTAAACAAAATATTATCCTTTAATTTACAGTATGTCTAGAGTAGCAGCACTTGCAGCCTGTGGTGTATTAAATTATATTATTAAATTATAAAATATATTATGTTGTTTTCTACCTAGTCTTTAGTAATTCATTGGTCATTATCTAAAGCACTACTGAGAAGTCCTTTCTCTTCTGCTCTAGGGCAGATTTACTGTGTCAGACGGATTGTGTTGTCTATTAATCAGACATGTTACATTATATTAACTTTATATTATACTATCTTTATATCCTTTTACAATAATTTGTAATTTTTTTCTAGAAACACTCTCTCTCTCCTCTCTTCTATACTGGTCTTTGAGCTAAGCTACTAACAGCACAAACCCACAAACAGAGAATGATAAATTAAATCACAGCAGCAGAAGTACAGAACGATTGTTTACCTCATTCAAAATCTTTCCGGGTCTTACAATATAAGCAAGCATGCACTGGACTGGCAGTCTTTTTTGGCAAGTTACAGCGTTACATGGAGGATCATGTACATGTACAGTGTTCATAAAATGTAACCAGTGTGTACTGTAACCAGAGTGGTAGTTACAGGAAAGTATGCACAGAGTGAACAGAGCACGTAATCTGCAGAGAAGACATACAGTATAATTTGCTGATGTTAGTAGTTTAAAGTAAGCACAGTATACATGCAGAGAAGATTCAGAGAGATGGTTAAAGTAATGTGATGTGTATGCAGGAGCATAGAGTCCGTTGGGAAGTGTCCCAGTGAGGATAGATGTGAAAACGATCCATGGCCTTTCATCGCTTTCCAGGGCTTCCGTTTTCCCTGCTCTAATTGCGCATGAATACTAAGATGGACACAAAACAGCACTGAGTTATTCCTTTTCTCTTTGTCCTTCACTTTCAACCCATTTACAAATCCTCATCATCCTCCTCTTCCTCTCCTCTCCATCATGCCCTCCTGCCTTACTGCTTATTGGGCTTACCTCACCACTGATCTTCCTCTCCCTCGCATTCAGTCTTTTCTGGCCAAAGAGGAACAAGTACACCCCACCACCACCACCACCTCGGAATAAAAAGAAAATTAAATGCAATGGGTAGCTTTATCTTTCATGTGAAATTCATTTGAAAACATTTTTGTTTATATGTACGTCATTTCAATAACCACAAAGAGATCATTATAACAGGTCTCATAGTGTGTCAATGTTATGGCTATCTACTGTATAGTCCTCTTTTCAAAACATCTATTAAGTACTACTTGTGTACACATAATGTACATCAAGCCAAAAAAGTTTACAACTAATTGCTGTCGATGGCTTCCATAAGACCTTTTGTTCCGAGCTGAACAAATTTTGGAACACTCTTGTCTTTAGAACAGAACGCTTCCTGTGCTTTGTGAGAGCAAAAGCAGAAAGTCCTGCCAAAGGGAGGTCTGCCATGCTGTATCTGTGTCCTGCTGTCCAGACCCGCCAGGCTGAGTCCAGCTGGCATAGTCTTGGCCCAGACTGGTCCCAGATCTGGCCCACAACCCTCCTGGTGAATGCCAGAGAGGGGACAGATCCATTTCACAGACAGCTGTTATCAAGGACAGATGCTGTGTCACACTGAGTTATGTCTGCATAACTGGCCAAGTCAGAATGACCCGTCTCACTCACTTTCTCCCAGGCATTTGCTTGAGTTCATTTGATTAATAAATTGACCCAGATGATGTTGGTGCATATATAAAACCAGATGTGCCACCAAGGGGTAAAAAGGTTAGGATGATTTTTGGGCCTCACACTGATAGGGAGGTCTTTACATTTTAATATTATAACTCAATGTTTTGTGGTCCCAAAATAATGCCCTCTGCATAAAACTGAAAATATGGTCCAAATAAAATTCCAAAATGGAAATTGGTCAACACACTATTCTTTAAACATTACATTTTTTAACACAGTATGAGAAAAAGTTGTGTGACAAAATGTACTGTCAACAAGAATACAGAGTTGTACTTGAAGCCAATCCTGATGGATCCTGATGGCACTTTCAGCAAGTTCTTTTCAATGCTGGTAAGGCAACTATTCCTAAACCAATCAACGTTTTGAGTACAAAATATTTTTAAAGGTACAAAATCTTTTTTGGCATTGATTTGATTCCATACTGAAGTTAGCTTTAGCTTGGTTGTTTGTTTAAGTGCCTTATTCAGTCGACTAGCTTTAGCTTAATAACAATTATGGACTTCTCTTTCCCTGTTTCTGTTTTTATATATTTATAAAAAATATAATGATTACAGCAATCATGAATGTATGACAATGTAAATGTTTTAAGCCATCTGACAGATTAGCTGAAAGTAGGCCTACGGTTAGCAAGCTATGCTAGGCATGTGTGTTAATTTCTCAGAGTTGCAATATGATAGATTTTTGTAGCCTCTACAAATAATCTGAATTTATTTTTCAGGCTACCAATCTACTGGATTTTACATTTGACTTAGGATACTGCGGATAAGTAAGTCTTCTATCAATCTATTTTTCAATAGAATGTGGCTTTAAGTATGTAGTAGGCTACATCTTTGACACAGGGATCCGGTATTTTGTTTATATATTGCTTTTAATGATTTTTACAGTTGATTAGTCGGCAAATTAAATCGGGCTCTTGTCCCTTTGACACTGAACAGTTTTGCCACACAGAAGCTTTTATTAAGCATTTGTATTTATATTTACTTGACTTCCTGCCTTACTAAGTGGATGAGTTTTTTTCCCCTTCTATGAATGTCGAAGTTCCACCCACCTGATTTTCCATGGGACCTCTCTTATCAAAAAAAAGTCAATGGAAAGATGAAGAGTATTTTCTGGTCGACACAGTGCATTTAACACACATTGTTTGTGGCGTGATTCAGTGCTGTGAGTCAATGACACTGATAGGAAAAGTAGGGGCTAGTCAGGTTCTACCAGAGAAGGAGAAACTTTGTCACTCAGTTTGTGAACCAGCGTCAGATGTACAGAGCATTCTGGCACACAAATATCAATCTGTATGTCGCCAATGCTGAAAAGTAAGTTAAAAGAATTCCATGGACTATAGAGACAAGCTTGGGCCGGCCGGACACAAAGAAAAAATTACTTTGATCAACAGTATGAATATCTTGAGATATGAGATACAGAATTGACTCTACAGCCTCTGTAGCCTTAGCTCTACCAATATTTTCAGGATATTTTGCATAGCCTAATTATTTTGTCTTAGGAGAGCTTGAGCTTTTTTCTTTTTTAACTATAACTTATTTTGTATCCTTTATTCCATCCACTCTTTTCACTATTTGAAGTTCTTTAAAGGTCTCCTTTCAAAATAAACAGTTTAAAGAGGCACTCAGTAAGTTTATGCGACCATTTTTGTGGTCATAAAATCACTTAGAAATCGTTTTTTTCTGTTAGACTGGTCTGTTGTGTAGCAAACGGCGATTGAGCGCACCGCTGTACAGCCCTGTATAGTGAATACGGAACTTGCGACTTCTGAGGGAGTGTACACTACAGCAATACAGTTAACTGTACAGAGCTCCCCCTACAGGTTTGTGGCGTTTAATGCAGGGTTAAAAAACAGACTTACTGAGAGCCTCTTTAAGACTTGATGTTTTTACATTACCATAGGTCAGCCCAAGTTGTACTTCTATGCTCAACTTCAAACTGCTCTCCAACCCCTGTAGTCTGTATTCGCCTGTGATAGAAAACTGCCGGGAAAAACGAGCGAATCGGAAAAGCCGTACAAATGTACGTCAATTTGAACATTAGCTATGCAGTTAACCCGCCCTCAAGAAACGTTAGGCTGCCTGCAGACAGACCCACTAGAGGGAGCATCACAGTGTTGTTAGCCAATCAGAGGCGAAACATTTGCATATCATTAATATTCAAAAGAATCCTCTCGAGCTATCTCTGCTCTCATTTTCACCTAACTAAAATAGCTTGAAACAAGACAACCACAGCATATTTTTTGTCGAAACCAACTCTCATGACATTATTTTAAACAAGAGACCACCACAAAATTAATGAAAATACGATGGAATGAGACCTTTAAGCACATTTATTAAACAAAGTAGTTTAGACCAACAATTCCTCTGTGCCACCATCTTTCAGTGCAACACTGGGACAGAAGGATAACGCAACAAGCATGCACTGAATGTGCTGAATAAGCGTTTCCATAATAGTGGAAATAATTAATTCCACTTTAACATAGGAATAAATGACCCAAGTATTTCAGAATTAATATGAAATTAAGTGTTTGCATGGTCTTTCTAAAGTGGAATTGCGTTTTATACTGAATTAAATTGTGTTTTTTGGAGGGGGGAATTTAAGTTCTCAAGTAAACGCAGGGACTGATTCTTAATACTACACAGTAGTCGATTCTAGAGTGTTTGAAGCCTGTACTGGACAACGATGTGAACCAGCTCAGGTGCTGGTATGACCAAGACAGTTTGCCCTACCATGCTCCATTTCCTGCTCATTCCCTCTTTTGGAGGTTCTCTTGACTTATTTATGATCACGTTTGTTTCCTCTCAACCGATTAATGGATTTATTTGGTCTTTGATATAGTAGTGCTTTGTGTGCATGGTCTCCTAAGCAGACACCTCCAAGGCCTTCTATAACACCCTGTGCTTTCCTGTCTTCTACTGATGAGGATATGATATCAGTTCTAGGTGATTCCGGCCATCTTTAGGACAGCAACCGGATCCATGTGTAGGCCTTCATAAATAAGAGGCTTGGCTATAAACATCAACATAAAATAACACCAATAAGCTGCAACAGTTACCAATCAATCATAGTTAGTTTCTGACTACAGTTAACTTTGCTAGTTAAATAAGGGATAGTGGTTGACATTGGTGTTAATATATGTGTGTACAAATTTGTGTGCATAACATACTAGCCAGAAGTCTACTGCATTGAGATATCAGACATTCTTGTGAAAGTAATTGGAGTAGAAAAAGAGGAGTACAGCTCGTTCATGATTCGCGGGTCTTATTCTTTTTCACTGTGTCGCTCTTCAGGTTGTGTGTGCAAAACGTCATTAGAACAAACTGAACGATGAGAAGTAGTTCCCGTCCCGACAAAGTGTCCTAATGCCCACCACTACAGTTAAGGTGGTGGAGTCTTAATCCTCAAAAAATAAACTGGGTCATGGCACCAACTTTGTCCTTTGTGTCTCTTTTTACCTCCATCCTGTTTTTATATTGATGTGACAGGTCGTTGTCTGGCAGAGACCACCAGGGACAGTGCGAGTGGGGGGCATTAAAAATGCACAATGTGTTAAAAGTAGGCCAACGACTCACACACTGAAAGACTGGAGAAGAAAGAAGGGAACCCCTCTCTCTCTCTCTCTCTCTCTCTCACACACACACACACACACACACTGCCCAGGTCTTTTCCTGCATCAGCCATTCCATGGCTCTTCCCTTCCCCTACTTCATTACCAAAAGTTATGGAGATGAATGTAAATAGGCCATTAACATGCCGTTACTTTTTCACCCAAACAGATGAACTGTTTAAACTGCATTTCACATGAGTCTTCTCAATGCCTGAGTAACCTTTGTATCCCTTTAATATCTCTTCATAGCAAATTACCAGTTTGACAGTTATATCTGATCTCTGGAAATAAATATAACAGATTAGCTTTGAGGTAGCCTAGCCACACCCCCTTGTGCACATCCATTATCATTTTCCTATAATGCAGCTTGGATTGGATCCCATTGAGCTTACTGTCCCTGGTAGAATCAGTCAAGGTGACTATCAGTCATGGGCTTTTTAAACTTACACCTCCATCAACCGTTGTTATGCTTGAACGACCAGGGGCTGGTTTTTATTACCAGGGTAGCTTGAATGTTATACTGTAGACTATTTACTGTGTGCATGTATACATATAGATATAATCCTGCAAACACAAGGAAAAAAATACTCTAGACGACTGTTTTGCTTATTTCAATGACATTAGACCACAAAAGATTAATTTGTCTTATAGGTCAAGCAGAAGCATGTCATTGATGATGTCATGAAGCGGATCCCTCCTACTCCACACAAACAAGTGAAAGGGCTTGATATTGCAGACGCCATACTATGACGTAAGGACATTAAATACATCAGCACTATTTGAAGTGAACGATACCTTGTTACTAACAAGTTATGTAATATAAGTAATATAATATCAGTAATATAATATGTTACCTGTCCTCAGTCCACCAAGCCCTAGTTGTAATAATTAACAGCAGTTAAGACAATTGGGTTTTCATAACCCTGAGTTTGAAAGTTAACCCTGGGTTGAATCTATGAAGTAAACTCCCACAAGAGTGCAGATACAGTAAAATAGAAATAGCAGCATTGTAGTGAAGCTTAAACCTAGTTACCGACAAGGCATGAACCGGTGTCAGTATATTATTGGTCCTCGATACCTGTCCCTACTCAATAGGCCATTTTGCCCCAGTAAAGACTGGACTAATTACCAATGAGTGTAAAATTAGGCAAGCCGGTCAGTATGGCTGCTAATGAGCGGTGTAGTGTGGCCTTGTCATGCATGATGGCAAGTTTGTCATCCCTTCCATCCCCCTCCCATCCCTGCTTGGACTACAACCCTTCCACGCTCTGTGGAGAGAACATTTTAGATGCCAGTATGTGAGGGTGTAGTTGTAGTATAAAGAAAATGTAGTTAATATAATATTCTGTATTGAAACTATATTGGTTGTTTCATATGTCACAAACCTGTGACCAACCCTGTTTGCATCCCATTGACTAATCAAGTCCACGACCATGTGACCATTGTTTCTGTCGCCAATGCAATACACCGACAATTCAGCCGACAATTATCAGCACAGCATCCTGACTGTCTCTGTCTGCGCAGTTTATGTTTATGGAACACAGCAACGTAATTTTTATTTTCTACAAGGGAGCTTTAGCAGTGCATCATTGTGTGATCTGATCACTCTCTCAAACGGCTTCAGCAGAGACTAAACAACTTTTTGACTTCACTTCAGCAAATATGAGAATGCTAAAAACATTGCAAGACCGTGATCAAGAACTAGGTTGCCATTTGGACGCATTCATGCAACGTCACTCTCAACAGATCCGCACAAAGCTGTATGCACATAAAAAAATTAGGCTGATGATAATTTTCTAAGGATTGTTACCATAGACATGCAGTAAGCTGACTAAATGCCTAAAGCCATTTCATTTTAGCTACAAGCCGCCCACGATTTGTGGAAGGAATATTTTAGTGTGAGCATGGGAGGGGGTCTTCAGCAGTGCATCATTGTGGGATCAGTCTTTGACAGGTTCTGTTTGTTCTTGTTTCTGTACTGACGTCACATTATCTGTACGCTTCAGAAGATGGAGGTGCAGGTGAAAGTCGCCACGGAGTCTCATTCTCATTACCTGCATTTGCTCATGTTCACGTCCTTGTCTGCTCCACTTATGTAAGCTCTTTTGGCTTGGCTGAACAATGAGCCCAATTGTTCTGTCAATCAATTTACCATTTCTGCTTGGTTTGAATTAATGAGACACAATGTGTCCAGCTGTTTGGTCCCGCTTTGGCTGTGCACGGTTGACAGAGCTGGCCTTATTTTGTGCTGTGAAGTCCTTGTTGGGTGCAGCACATTTTCGAAAGACTGAGATCCTGATATGGTTTGCTGTGTGATGCGCTTGTATGCGCCATGTTTTACAGTGAGAGTCTCTTCTCTCTCTTTGTTTGCAGATCCCCATACCCCAGTCAGAAAGTGTCTGCAGAAATTAGCACTGCAGATATGTAAGCAGTGCTTTCTCTCTCACCATTGAGATGGGATTGCATTATTCATTCCTCTCTGTGAAATGCTCTGCACGCCTGACACACCAACATTAATGCTCCCACCAGTCCATGGGTTTATGCTTCTGTGTTTTGTATGTATAAATCTAAAGCTCAAACATAATGGAAAGATAAGAATTGGAATATGGTCAGCTTCTTAGAATTTTGTCTTTGTTTCTCTGTGTATGCGTGTGTGCATGTGCGTCTTGTGAGAAACTCTTATCTAGGTTGTCTGATTCTCAGATGTCCTCTTTTCTGTTTCTTTCACCATGATCAAAAACTCTAAGGGGCAGTTTGTGTGTATGTGTGTGTGTGTGTGGGTGAGAGAGATATTCATTACCCTCCTGAGGGGTGAACACATGTGGATCTGACAGGGGTTCTGCTTGTCATCTGGCGGACGATGTTGAGCGGTCCGTTTTGGTGCAGAGCGGACAAACACTCAATTTATTCCTGGTAGACATCCCCCTTCTCACGCTCATCCTCCTAGTCCCGCTTTGCACCAGTCAATATCTTTGATCCAGTCAGCGAGGGATCGAACAGATCAATCCGGTGCATGGGTCTTTAGTGTACGAGACCTACTTTTGTCTCAGTGGCAAAAACCACAGTCATTTAGTTGGTGCCGCAACCGCAATTTGTGAAGACAAAGGGTGTATTTTTAACTGCATGTCTGATGTAAGACCAACTGCTTTGCTGTGACATTACTAACCAAATGGTTTTCAATGCGAGGCTGGAGCAGCAAATTTGACACAGGTGGTGCATCTGCATTTTGTAAGCGGCGCATATGAACACGATCTTGTCTCTGTTATACATGTGTTAGCTTTAGCAATGGCTGTGTCATGCATATTTTTACAGCTGATCACCTGGCTCAAGAGAGAGAGAGAGAGAGGAAAGTGGGAGAAAAAAGGTAGAAATTTGCAGCTTTGCGCAAAATGGAAAAGAGAGCGCCTGCAGTGAGCCAAGTGTGGGGGATGGGGAGCTGTTGGTAGATTGGTAGTGGTGTGTGTGAGAGAGAGTGAGGCACAGGGTCTGTGTATATAAAATGGGGGGTGGGCGAGCATTATGGGAGGGGGCAGTTTGAAATGTGTGTGTTTGTGTGTGTGTGTGTGTGTGTTTTGTGGGGTGGGGGGGGGGGGGGGGGGACAAACAGTTTAGTTCTGCTCTGGTTGGCAGCACATCAGCTAGTGTCCTCCAAGCCTCAGCCCAGCCCAGAGCCAGGAATAGCATCGCCACACTAATGGCACTAGAATAAAGGCAAGTGAAGATTCAGGGAGAAAGACAGAGAGGAAGAGGAAAATGGAGGCATAGAAGTACTGGTGAGGGAAAAGGTCAGTCACATGTA
This sequence comes from Limnothrissa miodon, assembly GCA_017657215.1. Lineage (NCBI taxonomy): Eukaryota > Metazoa > Chordata > Actinopteri > Clupeiformes > Clupeidae > Limnothrissa > Limnothrissa miodon. Next base: position 81,786 of record JAGFZM010001649.1, read on the forward strand.
GTGAGACAGCATAAATACATCTGGAATGCAGCTACTGTAGAAAAACTCCACTTGCGTGCCTTGCTTGAGTTTGGGAGAGTTTTAAGAGACACGGCAAGGCATGCTGGGAATTCCACTGCATGGAATGCTGCGGAATGCAATTAAAATCCCCCCCATTCCCAGATTGGCTAAAACAGCAATTAGCATTCTGTTCCCAGCCAGTCATTGACATCAATCAGCTACAGTTCAGAAAGGGGACTATTTGTTCTTGTCAATAATAAACACCATATGCTGCCTGTGTCTCAACAGTCACAGTAAGGTTACACCACACAGCTGGTTGGATGCTTAAGCTTTTTATAGTTCAGTTTAATAAAGTGATTGTTTTGTCTATTGTGGCCCTGAAACAGCTGTGTTCAGATTGCGTCGTGCCTCACCTAGACAATTGTCGGTCTGTCTGTCTGCCTGTCTGTTTGTCTGTCTGACTGATATTCTTCATATCACTCTCCATTTTCACCCTGCATCTGACCCCGATTGACCTTTTGGCTTGTTATTGTTTTCTTTTTTGAACAAGTCTTTGTTTTGGGCATCTGGTGTACAGCAGGGGTCAAGTAGTGATTATCCTTGCAGTATGGTGACATGGTTTTTTGGATCAATGGGCACATCTTTACGTCATTGTAAATACATAGCTCTTTGTTTTGAGCAGTAGTACTGTCTGTAATGTATGAGGAGGTGGGATCGCTCTTTTTACGTGGATATCGTACCCTTGGGGATTATTTAGTAATCCATGTGCTTTTGGCATTACATCTAAACCGATTGGTTGGCACTATCAAAACAATGTCACAAGCCATGGCAGAAATGATAACCTTAATATTTACAATATCACATGTCAGTGTGGTTGACAGCCGTCTTCTTGCTTGTGTGTTTATGATGCCATTAGACAGATAGATAGATCCCCAAGGGGAAAATCAAGGTCCCAGCAGCTTAAAAAAATCACACACAACATATACTACAAAGGATGTACACAGAATGATAAGAAGCAGATCAACAAAACAACATGACTAGATCAACATTACTAAAAAGAACAATAGAATACAAATACTAAGGTTAGAGATGCGCATGAATGGACTGTGGTCCTGTATGAAGTGTGTGTCAAGGTAGTAGTGCAAATGAGTCCAGTAGTGCAACAGTGCAAGGTGCAAGTGACCAGCAATAAATATGTGCAAATGTAAAATGGTCAATAAAAAATATAAGCAAAGCAATTTAACAGTTCTAGTATAAGTGTATGGACAATAAGATAAAAATAAAAATAGCCTAATAATATAAAAATTACAGCATCAGTGCAAGGATAAGTCATATAAGGGTTCATGCATCAGTCAAGTATGAAGGTGAAGTATAAAGTTACAGTTATTGTTATTGGTCAAGTATGAAGTTACAAGTATAAGGAGGGGTTGCGCATGTGGGCTAATGTAGTCAGTAAGGTCCGTAGGCAGTGTCAGCAATACACAGTATTTTAGAAAAATGTCTTGTAAGTGTATAAGAGGGTTAAGGTGCAGATAGACTATGCAGAGAAGTCCAACTCTCCTTTTCCTTTCAGTGAAGCATTGTAGAGTTGTATGGCCCTGGGTACAAATGACTTCCTAAGTCTGTCTGTTGTACATGTCAGGGAGCGTAGTCTCCAGCTGATCAAGCTCTTCTGCTGCATGATAGTGCTGTGGAGTGGATGTCATTGTCCAGGATGTTGAGTAGCTTGTTCAGGGTCCTTTTGTCTGATACTGAAGTGATGCACTCCAGTTCAGCTCCCACAACAGAGCCAGCTTTCCTTACCAACCTGTCTAGTCGCCCAGCATCCCTCTTCTTAGTGCTTCCTCCCCAGCATGCCACAGCGTAGAAGAGGACGCTGGCAACAACAGACTGATAAAACATCCAGAGAAGCTTGCTGCAGACGTTGACGTCTTAACATAAAACATGAACGAATGGCCATCAAGAATTAACCTACAGTTGTGGCCTTAACACATTTACAGTTTGAGTTTGAAACGATTTAATGGCTTAATATACATGCAAAAATGAATGTTATATTACCAAAGCTGTAGCAGCACATATTAGATGTCACATAAGACTATGATCATGGCTATAAGAACGTCATTAAAGATGAGATATCTTGTTTGGAGTTGTGAAAAGAAGGCGCTGATGTTCAGTCCGAGGGGTCTGTATTAATTTGGAGATGCGCTGTATGTGTGGGTGAATTCTGTAGCTGATTTGTGCAGTGTCGGGTACAGCCATGATTTCTGTCTTTTATTTCTGAATGTGTGTGAGTGTGTGTGTGTGTGTGTGAGAGAGAGAGAGAGAGAGAGAGAGAGAGTTAGAGTGAGAGCATCTTTACAATGAATTAGTTTGTGTATATATGCTAGTGTGCACAAATACAGGCCTGCTTGGGTGTGTGTGTGTGTGTGCGTGTGTGTGTGTTTAGGGTGGGGTGGGGGGTTTAAGGTGTCGGCATTGCCCAGCAGAGGGCCCTGTTCTCAAAAGAGCTTTCATCAGTTCTCCACATCCAGGGTTACTGTGTCACTGTGCATTTGTGAGTGCAAGAGTACACAAGGGTCTGAATAGCAAGAGCACCAAAGCACCACGTGCATGTATAACCTCAAAAACAGACTAGGAAGTAGGCTAATAAAAACTACATGTGTGTGAGATATGCAGCTGTGTGTGATGCATTCGTAAGCAAGCGTCATCAAAGTCTAAATTTCTTCTCCCCTTGAGTCTCTTCTCTCCATTAACCCTACCCAAAGACCAGCAACACTGCTGAACATTTCAGGCGTGACTGATCACTGGATTTCATTTTTAATGTGGCCTGCACATGCAAATGGCTATTTTTAAACACTTGCCTTTTTACCTAACATAAAATTGTAAGTGCAAGCAAGAAGAGAAAACATAAAAGAGGTGTCCAGGCTGTCATTTTAATGTGGAAATACAAAACTCATCTAAATCATGGACAACTGAAAGGTGCAACAGTTTTACAACGATTTAAATATAATACAACCAGTGTTGGGTAGTAACTAGTTACATGTAACAAAATTACGTAATTTAATTACAAAATAAAAGTAACAGTAATCAGTTACAGTTACATTGAAAAACTGTGTAATTAAATTACAGTTACATTAAGTAAATATTCAGGATTACATTTCAAATTACATATCTTCTGCAGTGAAACATTTGTCATCATGTTTGAATTGGAAACTCCACCCACTTTACTAAGCAGTCTGCACTAATGACTGCAATGTCCGATAGAAACTCAGTGTTGGCCAAGCCCAGGGATGGTCAACCAGTCAGAGACCAAGAGTCACATTTTTAATGTGTTACCGCAAGGGCCACATCATACATGGGCACACATTAATATCAACCCTTTCTGTCACCCACCCCCACCCACCCACCATGTTAGGCAGAATTGCCATTACGTTCAACAAAAAACTATAAACTCCCCCGTTTCAAACGTCCTGTTTATCTTCATATTTTCACTTTGCTGTGCATTTATTCCCTGCCATTTTGAGAGCAAAATTAACAAATTGTTTACTTAAATGATCTTGCCCCCTGCCATAACACTTGACTGTATTTTCATCTCACAAACATGCACATTTGAGAAGCGAACACACACACGCAAACAAAAATTTCAATATTAATGCAAGAGCCGCAAAGAGACCAAGCAAAGAGCCGCATGCTGTCCAGGACCGCCGGTTGCCCATCCCTGGTCTAAAAAGTAAAAATGAGCTAGCAATCACACAAAATAGACAACCTCTAGTTAATGCACTTAAGTCTAAGGAGTTTGTAGGGATCTTTACAGCAGTCAGTGTTGATTAATACTTAAAGGGTAATCCATGGTTTTAAAAACTGGAAATGATTAAAAGCTGACAAAATTCATTCAAAATGTGGGAAAGTAATTAAAAAGTAATCAAATGTAATTAGTTACATTACTTTGTTAAAGTAATTGAAATAGTTACACTACTATTACATTTTAGATAGAGTAACTTGTAACTGTAACACATTACATTTCCAAAGTAACTTTCCCAACACTGAATACAACCACCATGTACTAATGTACTACTAAAACCACTATGTACTAATACTATTATATAAATATTTACATTTAGCAAAGCAATGTAGAGTAATTTGTCTGTGTCTTGAAAAATAGTTTATCAAAACGACGATCTTTTTCTATGATTATAACAAAATCCTCTTCCCGGCAACGTTTGCTTACCTAGAATTTACTCTAAATATTGGAGCAAGATGACACCAAAGCATCCTCTCATCTCGACTGTTACTGTGGTCTCTCCCTCTGAGAATGCCTCTGCCTCATGTGGACTGCGTGTCAGGAGAGCAAACTCTAGTCTAAAGGACGTGTATTTGGCCAGTTTGTGAAAGGAGGCACCACGTGATTCTCAGAGTATCCACAGGGGGTTCTGGCATCCATTGTTAGCCATTGCCTCGGAGGGTATTTTGAGCCTGGCAGGTGCTGTGGACGACCAAAAGCATAGAGGGGTACTGAATTGGGAATGGGGTGGGGGGTTCATGCTATACCATTGGTAAGTCTACAAGCCAACATCCATCACAGGGACACGGCATGAGATGAGCCCAAGGGGCAGCTGAAACTCAAGAATAAAGTGAAACTCTATTTTACTTCCCTGACTCGTGTTAACCAGGCTCAATTCAGATCATCGTTGACTTCCCAGAACGCATCAGAAGTATATAAAAGTTCCTTTAGTTGTGCTAGGATGGAGTAGGAAAAAGAACAAGAAAATTTAATACAGCACAGACTAAATACTGAAAAGGCCGCTAATGCTACTGTGTGGAGCCATGGAAAATACTGAATTGGAAAATATTAGCCCTGTTATGAGATGGTAAAACATGGTTAGAAGTACTCTGGACTATTGCTTTGAGCCTGTTTGTTAATTAAACCTGAATTAGAACTGGCCAATAAGTTGGCCCCATCTGATTGTTCTCTCATGCCTTCACTGGGTGGAGCATCACTACAATTCAAGCTCATGGAGTCTAAGGAACCATTTCTAGTCCACACAAATGCACCAACGGGCTATGGCCACAAGCTTACACCTATGCACACAAGCAGTGTAGGCAGCTCCAATGGCTCCTATGTTTTCACATACTTGACATCATAGCATCTTTGTGTTCGCATTTGCGTATCTTGTGCTTCTTTGCTCATGTCATTGATGATAAAGCAGTCCTTCCTAGGAAGCATGACAGTTCTCTAAAAGCATGACAGTGGGGTAAGGCTTGGTGTTTGTGTGAGTGAATGTGTTCTGATTAGTGGACACTGCTAATAGCTTTGATGAGTCCGTATTCTGTGTGTTTTTTTTTTTTCAGATAATACTGTATTTGCAAACTTTCCCAGTGCCCCCAAAACTCAAGAGTTTCTGTGAGGGAAACCTCCTGGCACTCTGTACATAACTCTGGCCCTTAGTTCAGCTAGCAGTGTGGGAAGGAGCTGCTCTTACACACCAGAGAGATGGAGGAGGGGGAGAAGGCGAGTTGGGAAAAGAGAGTTAGAGGTTAACTAAGCTGGGACACGGATGAAATGATCTGGAATAGGAGCTGGTGGAGCCCTAGTGGGGAAGGAGCAGGATGGCGTGATGTATTGGGGGAGGCAAAGAAGAGAGGAGAGAAAAAGTGGGAAGGAGGGATGGAGAAAGAAGAGAAATAGAAAGAAAGAAAGAAAGAAAGAGTGCATGAAGTGGACAAGGAGTGGGAGTGCAAGCACCTCAACTGCCGGCATGAAGGCGCGCGGTACCGTGTGTGCAGTGTGTGATTCCTGTTTCATAGCAACAAGCAAATCATTGCCTCTGTGCACAGAGCTAAAATGGTCCAGCAGTATGTTTGTCATTCCCCTTAGAGGACGCTAAATGGGAGCGGTCTCCTCGGCTTTTGGATGGCCAGAGCTGCAGGACGTGTTGGTGAATTCATGTCAAATCCAGATTTTTTATCTTCTCTCCATTGCTTTTCATTTTGGACTCATTTAGAGTTCTTCAGGCTTGGCGGTGGACATATTGGTGACGCAACAGAAGTAACATTTGCAGTGTGGAAAGAGTGACACTGGATATTATACTAATCACTCACCTTTACATGCTTCTGTGATTGGACTTATCTACATTTTACCACAACACTCCTTTAACATTTTACAACTTTAGATATTCATACATTTTTGTATGTATGTGTATGTGGATATCTTTGGGCCTATGTGTATAAGCTGCTAGACATCATCATTTTCTTATGGATGAATGAAGTATCTCTACTGACACTGACACAAAGACCGCACAGCCCCCACCCAAAGCAGGATTAAAGCCATGGAAGGCTAGACAACAGGAAACTGACACCAGTCTCCCTGGTGTTTTGGGGTGTTTTTGGTCTACCCCCTTCTCAAATCTGATGTTTCATCCTGTTTTTAGACAAGAAAATGTAATGTGATTTTATGCATTCAACAAATGACACATGAATTACATGAATGTAATGAAAATGTCGATGGGTGTACATGTTGACTGTGTATATAAACAGTTTGAATTTAGTTGGCCTACTTTTCACATCTCATTAAGCACATTAAATATTTTGCTTTGAGGAGTGAAACATTTTGTCAAATCATATGAGCCAAAGGCCAAATACCTCCCCAGTAAACACGGAGAGAGCGCCTGCTATAGAGAGATCTATAAACCGCCTGTTGCTGTGTTCCGTGCTCCAGCACTGATCCTCTGCATGTGGAAGAATGCTGGCGACCCCCACCACGGACACCTCTCACTCCTTCGCATTCATCAACGCATCTTAAGGAGTGTGTATCCCGCCCACTGCCCTCGCCTGGTCTTTTGTATCCTCTAATACAATAACAAAGCCTGCTAGCACAGTATGACAAGCTCATTGCTTCTCATTGGCTGTGTAGTCCACACTATGTCTTTGACATTTGCTAGGATATTTCATTTTTTAAGTGATTAATAGGCTGTTCATTTTCATTTAGAACCGGGGCGGCAGATCAAGGTTCTTTGTTTTATTGTGTTTTTTTTTTTTACATGAAGGCTACTCACGATGTATGTTAAATAGCATTAAGTGAAACACACGCACACACACTATCCTTCCGATATCATACATATAAAATTAAAAAAAATGAGAAATAGACTACCGGTGACATAAAATTATTGCATATAAAATAATCTTTTGACGGAGCGGAATAGGCTACAAAATTATTGAAAGGCAAAAACACTGGGAGGGGACGATGAGAGGAGGGAAGGGGGTGGGGAGGCTGTGGAAGCTGAAATGATTTTCCCATTTAAGTGAGTCTGTGAGAACAGAGAATCGCATCACAGACCTCGAAGCGATTTGCTGTTCCGTGGTGGAAGTGCAATAGGGCTGATTGAAAACAAGCGGCGCTGCAGCCTCCGTGCGCTCTAGCATATGTGGAGAGGTGCAGCTTTCCGTGTGATTGCACGGTGTCTGTCTACTCGTCGTTTCGCGGCAATGGGACCTTAAAGCCATTTAACAGACATTATTTCAAACAGATCCGGAGGGTGACCGTAAACAAAACACGGAGAAGATAGTTCGCGAACTCGCCATGGAGAAGCGCAGAGGAGGCGGAATATAACGAATACAACTGACAAAGAACTTGAAGGATTTACCACTTGTTTAGAACACTGACTTCAAAAGGGAATTGAAATTCCGGATATTCTGATAACTGAACATTAGCCAACACATCGTTGCCATGAATGGAAAGGGGATTTATCCGGGATGCTGGAGACTGCCAGTTCTCGGTTTCGTTGTGATTCTGCACTTGATTCCATTGTTTGCACATGGTAAGAAATGAGAAATAGCCTGCATGCCTGCACACAAAATGAGCAATGCCAGTGAAGTATAAACACATCTGTATAAGTTAAAAGAAAAGCTCGTTTGTTTATGTAGCCTATTTCTGCAGTTGCCACAAACTGGATGGTGCCGTAGATGTATAGTTAAATCTGGGTTAAACGACAATAGGGGGTTTGAGCATTACAGCATTACCGAATTGCGACTGCTATTAAAAGGGGCATTTTGGAACAGTCAACTAGACTTGCTGTTCATAACGCACAGACATATCTTGTGCATCAGGACGTCTCTTATTTAGGCTTACACGTTTTTGGAGCCACCTGACACAGTTTTCGTGGCCCTGAAACCGTGTCAGGCATAGGGATGTGGTGCGGCGTGGAGCTGTCGTCTCTATGACAATGATGAAGCCACGCTGAAACTGAGTTGTAACCTTGGCTGCATTTTAATCGATGCCATTTGGGTATGTTTTGATACAAATACTGTGAAATACCTGGGTTATGTTTTTGCCCCAGGATAGAGTCCATTTGCCCGTTATTTTTGCAGCACATTTATCACGGCTTTGTGACCTAACAAAAATATTTGTGTCAGTTTTATTATATAGCCTACTCATATACTCATTATATACTTTTAGTTATTCCCTTTAATTACTCATTAAATCAACTTAAACGTCGAGTCCTTTGACAGAGCTGAAATTTTGTCCTGCGCTTTGTCACTTCGCATTCCAATGGAGTGGTAGCATCTGTCTTACTCGCGCTCTGCCTTCATATAGCTTAACCACAATCGCCAGTCTTTTGTCAATGCAGTTGTATTTTGGTAAACGATGCGTTATTATCCAGTCTATTAGACTATTTTGAAATCTGTCAGCAACAAAACCGTGGTAACCAATATGTCACTCCTGTCAATCAACATAGCCCGCAATTTTTACATATTAACTGCAGTGGTGTATGTTATTCGACATATTTTATTTGTTACTCAATTTGGGGTAGGGTATTTGCAGTGCTGCTTACAAATGAACATGGATGACATCATTTTATAAACCCTACAAATGTAGACAATAGCTTGAGGCCCATTTGTATACTATGTCTCTTGGGAAAGAAAGTGTCTTGATCTTGTCGGCATTTTGTCTTTGTTGTTACGCATGGCTTTGGCAAATTTATCATGGCTTTTGTAAAGCCCTCTTGATTATTACATATTGTGCATGCTTCGATGTTCAACAGCAACGTTTGATGGATACACTGACTGGGATATTATTGGCCAGTAGAGGTCAATAGTAGAGAGCCGTTTCGTTCGGTCAATCTTAACCAAAAATTCACTTTGCATACTATGCCTGTAGCCTTTGTCAAATAATACAGTGGAAACCATTGAGGCTCATTGTTCTAATAATTCAGGTCGGAACATACCGAAAGACATGTCTGCTAAGTAGGAGGTAGACACTGTCAAATGCATCTACGTTTTGTGTGCTCACAGATCAGATGGCAACGGTGTCATTGAGTCCATACGTTTAACCCACTAGCTTCCAGTAATCCTGCCCAAGCTTATCCATTGCACCTCACTTACAGTGCTGTCTTTATAACAGCTGGGTATGTGCCTCTGCATGGCAGGTGTTCTATAGCTTGGCTTAATCCTCCTGACTAAACTATGTGCTCGGTGATTATTAATATTTAAGAGGGGTAAATTGAATCACAGATCGAATTCTCTTCGACCCGGCCAAGGCCTGGTTGGTTTCTGAGAATGACCCGTTGTGAGCCTTCAATCCCATCTAGGGCGGCAGTGTAAATCTGTAGTTCAACCCTCTCACCACATCCACCTCTACTGTACAGAGTACTGTATCTTAGCAAAGGGAGCTGCATTCAGTTTGACCGTCGCTCACTCAGTGTGTAATCCTTTCAAATGAAAATGCACTTTTTTCATGTCACTGGGAAATTAATGTAGAGAGCGGTGATCGTTGGGCATCTGTGTGTTGAGGCCTGGTTAAATGGCTCTGCAGTTGCACACCGCTCTTGAGTTTCGGCCAACCACATTGGATTTAAATGCAGAACATTCTAAATACATGGGCTATTTTGTTAGGGGTTCCCTAAGCGCTCGCTCATACTCACAGCTGTGCAATATCAGGCAGCAGCATTTTATCTGAAAGTTGAAGCAATTCAATCAAAATGTCTGGTCCATGATTCTGCACTGAAACAAAACAGGAGGTTGGCAGTTATGTGACAAGACAGCTTTGTCCTTAGAGTGGAGATGGGGGCTGTGTGCAAGCTCAGGTTCAATCTTGGGTTACATCATTGAAACAGCTGCCAAGTGCTGCCATTCTTCAAGCCAGTGGCCAAATCAATTCACTCACAGTCAGTGCCAAATATACTAGCTTCACATTCTTCAGAAAAAAAAGATGCAAAGACAAAAAAAAGGAGTAGTAATGAGATTACGGATGGCTGGATTAAATTGGTCTGCATGATCCCTTCTCCTTGATGCTTTTAAAAGTCAGAAGTTTATGGAGACCCCAAATCCTTCAGTTTTAATTAGTCTAATCGTTTGAAACAATCAGCAAAAAAGCTGAAAGACAAATATAAGCACCACGTGGTCAAGCTCTCCAACAGACTGCTGTTCATCTCTCTGTATAGAATACCAATCACTCTTATACACACACACACAAACCTTAAACATCTGACAAAAATTATTATGAAAAAAGATTACTACAAATATTCGACTTTTGCTGGGATCACTGGTGGCTTTCTTTTTTTTTTATTTCACACTTAGTGTTATGACTTCTGATGCTATACTCATATATTGGACCTTTTATTTAACCTAGATTATTTTATAATCTATATAGGTAAATGTGTGAGAGTGCATTTCACATGTATTTAAGTAGCCATATGTTTTTAACTGAGCTACTGTTCATCTGAAGCCGCCATGTTCATTTAACATCATCCCATCCAGCCCGGCGAGGGCAAGTGTGTTCCCATAGCAACACATCCCTCCTCCATTCCACCACCTGTTGAGCAGAGAAATGAAAGGATTTATGCAGTGTGGAGAGAGAAGGAGAGCTAGGTAGGTGGAAATCGATGTGGAGATATTTAATTCAGAATGGCTGCCATTTTTTACCACATAGCTATAAACAGATGTGGTTTTTAATTGACTATGACTCATTTATGAATCATTCCTGTTTGAGCAAATGTATTTGCTTAACCCCAGTGCTTCATAGTTAAGGTGGCCACTCCCTAGTTTTGCATCACAAATGTCATTTCAAATGTTGCTTTACAAAAAAAAATCCTATAGGCTTTTTATTATATCATATGAAACTGCACTACATATCCTTTCTAATGATAATAGTCTCTAGCCTCTAACACTGTAGAACCAGCCTTCTGTGTTCCCTGGCCTATTAGGAATGACCTTAATGATCCACCTTCTATTACACAATAACACACACATATACCTCCTAAACAGAAAATACCAATCCATCTTGGTAGCCATTTCACAATTTTGGATCATTTCTTTCTTCGGCCTTCATTTTCCTGATTTGCAGTGCCCGATGTCCCCTGTCTGGTGTTTCTTCAAAATATTCTGTGATTTAAGGTTATTTTTTTTTCTAGTTCATGAAACTGCACATATTGTGTTCCCTTTGGATTACTGGGTCTTGGGAGAGAAAGAGAAAGAGGGAGGGAGTGGCATTCCAAAGTTGACTTGAGTCATTTACCAGCTGCCCTGCATACTCCATTGACATGGTTGCTATCCATATTAGAGTTAACACTAGAAAATCTCTTTGGTTTCGGTGTATACAGTTTGACCACAGTGAGTCGTTGTAACTATTCCATCTGTAAGGAGGCACTTTCAATTGGGCGGCGTGCATGATAGTCTATACACCAACTGTGAAATGCCTGGATGTTGATGGAGGATACTTGGTCTTATTGGCAGATGATGTGAAAGAAGATGTGTTTCAAATGCCATTTTTTTTATTCTTAGTTGTCTCCTCCGCTGCACCCACAGTTCCTGCAGTTCCATCTGAAGCATAAAGCCAGACACGTAACTTGGCCAAACATCAGGTTTATGCAACCCACAGCCCCGACCACCGATGGCTCCTCACACGAGCCAAGGCCCCCAGCACCTTCCCAACAAGGGCTGGCAGTCTTCCTTAGAACCCGTCTCACTTCCTCATTCACCTCGATCGCCGTGCCAGACGTACCCCCCGCCCCCTTTACTTTACCCAGTCTCAGACCTCACCAGGATGAATAAGTGATGGGCTGGAGGGGGTGAGTGTGGGGGGGTGTAAAGGGGTAACCGGGTGTTATGTAATGGGATTTGACTGTCTGGGAGTAGAGGAGCACAAGAACCTCTTTGTTTCCTATTCATGGCTCTCGGACCTAGGGCCCCATTTCTGGCCCATTGTCCCCAGGGCTGACCAGTAGGGGATAATGAGATACTGCGGCTACATATTTGGGATCATAGGAGGACTCATCTGATGTGACCTGGACTGGGACACTCAACCCACACATTCTTTTTTCTGCCTGTATAACTGAACTGGCGCAGGACCTCTTCCTCCACCTCCTCCTCAACCGTTCCTATTGTCTGGACTCTTTGCCCTTGTTGGCCAAGAGTGCTCTGTCACATCCGCCTTTGATATGTAGAAGAATGCAGAGTCTGTAGAGTTTTTTCCCCCCTGCATCTAATTTAGTCTGTTTATGAGCGCCTGTCTACTAACAGTGAAAACTGATCGGGCGTTTATTCCTGAGTAATCAAATAATGCTTCGTCTCTCGGCGCGGCTAGGTTCCTCTTCTCATCTCCGCCCGGTCCACCCATCTCCCCCATATCTTGGTGTTGAGTAACATACTGATATGACTTCACCAGACCAGGCTCTCAAAGAACAATTCATATTACAGATATCTGATTTTCCTCTGTCTTGTCCATGTCATAGTTTCCATTGTCTGATGCGTAGGGACTTGAGGCCATGAGTCTATTTCAAGAATAAAAAGGAAATAAAGTTTTAATCACTTCACATTTAGAGATGTGTGTCTGTTGCTGATGACAGGGCTGAAAGAGTGGTCCAACTGCATTGGATTTACTGTGTCACAGATAATTCCATTTCATTCAATTTCCAAACTGAATGTATCCTAAAGCCCCAAAATGATAAAACCACCAAACGTAATCTCTATCTGTTCTGACTGCAGTGACAGCATTAGAAATTCAAAGAGCTAAAGCAGGTTATTCTGATCGCTGACAGTAACCACAGTCAATGTCCTTGATGCGGTAATTAGTCAAATGAAATTCATTTTGGATTTGCCCAGAGCTCGGAGTTCCCACACAGCGTCACAGTGGTGTAACTTAACTGAACCCTAATCACTCACACATGTCTATCGCTTGGTGCTTGAGTTCAAGTGTGATATGGAAAATACAGGCCTCGATTATAGCGGTGTCTTCATCACAAGCATCAAGATAAAATAACTAGAGCATTTTTTTTTCAGCTTGAGTTGTTTCTTGAAACACAATTGGAGTTGGAGTTTAAATTCAGTAGCAAACAGGTAGATGGGATAGAGGGATTGTTTAATCTGCACACAAATTGCAAGGATTTAGTTTGATATCATTCAGCAAAAGCTAAAAATTCAAGCTCCTGTTCAGCTGCAAGGGAGCAATGAGCCGCTAACTGTGATTATCTGATGTGGGCTGTTTTTGCATATCTCTTTTCAGTCCTGAGAGGTTGATCTGAAAGTTATCCAGTAATCCAATTACCTTAGGAAGGAGTGTCTCAGTGAAAGATAAACTGAAATGAGCCTCAGAAATGTGTAACTGACAGGAAGGTATTCTACAGTTCTATGAAATTTAAACAACACTCCAAATGAATCACTTATTAATCAAATTATTTATCTAAACATTTCAATTTGTTTTTAAATCAGTTAGGAGAGGTTGCATGGACACCAATCTGACTGAGTTAGTCAGCTGTCTCATGTTAAGGAATGTGTTGAAGCATGTGAGTTTTAGAGGGAGAGCTGTGGGCTTTCCTCATCTGGGCCGGTCCTCCAGGATGACTCAGAGGCCGTTTCCACACAGGGACCTGTGCCAATATGTCCTGCTCAGTGTTTCCACAAGCTGGCTGCCCTCCACCCCGTTCCCCTCAAGGCTCTTTGCACATTCAAAATTGACTTTGGCACAGGTTTGATCTCAATATGGCACTGATTTGGCCCTAATCTGGCCAGTGCTTTGGTCTCCTGCACACTCTTTTGCAGTCTTACACTAACTCACCAATTCATTTCCATGAACAACAAACGTAAAGTTTCATATGGCACCGTATTAGATTAATCATAACGAATCTGCAGTGGTCCTCCAGACGTGTCTATAGATGACTGTTAGAAATACACCGCACAGTCTCTGTTAGTCTTGATGTGGGATGCTTTCATCTTGTTTACAGCCCATTGGAATGGAAAGTGAAATCTGATGGCATTTTTTTTTGGTTGTGAAGACACCCAAAGGCGCGCAGTCCCGCTGATGGTCCCTCATTAGTGAGGAGACTGTCAGATGAGAACACAAGGCACTTCCCCAAGAAGGAGAACTCAGGCAGGGCAGAAACAGACAAGATGAAATGCCTCTTCTGTACTTCTGTACATCTTTTTCTCTCTCTTCCTCTACCTTGGGTAATGTCACATGGAGTGTGATGGTTGTGTGTGTATGTGTGTGTGCATTTTTTTCCTTGCTGGATCAGTGCCATGGCTCTAGTAATGGGTTTTGCAGAGGTGGGGTAACGGAGGCTGGGACATGGATTAGCCTACATTCGACCCTAATTTTAAAAGCTTGCTTTTCAACAGCCTAGGAAAAATAATCACAATTGTCCTTTTTGTAGGATAAACGTGCCGATTCATCACTCTGTAGTTTCAGTTTATTTCTCCAATCGCTGCTGTGACTTTCACAGTCACCTTTTTCTGTCAAAACAATATTTGTTTAGGTATTAATTCAATCCTAGAGTATGCTGTTTTCCCTGGAGCAATGTTGTCTGTAGTATGCGGGGGGACATTAATGGGCGAAGTGTAAAAGGTCTTTTTTAGCGGTCGGTACTGATGGACCTGCTGCTAGATTGAGACTGGTTGACAAATCTCTGTCTCTCTTTCTGTGTCCGGATCACTATGGCACCCCATAGGGAACCCCTCGGTTCTTAGTCCTGAATCCTAATCCCTAATCCAAGATCCTTGCCATTCTCAAGTACATTAGTAAAATTATTACTTTTAATCCAGGGGCTTGGAAAAGCTGCTTTGGAAGCTCCTTGCTCGTCTAGAAATAAATGATGTTGAACAGGAGATGTGACAACTGGGAGTCTGTTTTGTTGGTGTACTGTCAGACTTTATGTGTCTGATCTTGGGCACTGATGCTTGTGGCAAGAGATTAGGCTATCGGCAATTAATGCCAATTAGATACATCCCTCTAAAACACAAAACCCATTTGTCCCACAAAGCTCTTGAACAAAGTCAAGAGATATAATGAAATTATAAAACATTTTTCAAAATAAAAAAATGCCACTAATTTTACAGTTTTGTCACTCATTTTACTCATTGTCCATAGTTCAGTATCAATTGTATTTGAAGAATAACAATTAAACTTAGCCTTGTACCATGTGCTACTGCTAGTTATGTAATAATATCTATGCTATTGAGTATTATTACATGTGTAAGTACATTGTAATTAAGACATCTTCCAGGGAGCTTATGAAGCAAAACTGAGATTAATATAATTTACCTTCTTATCTATACAGGGAATTCTATTGGAGGAAATGTGACTGAGTCACCGGATAACGCTGTGAACGTGACCTCACTGCTTGGCGGGGAGGAGGGCGAGAAGATGTCAGATCTCACCAGGGTGGCCGATGGCGAGAGCCCGAGGGCTGGGCGCAAGCCACGCGACGGGGAGGACGTGGGGAGCGGCATGATTGGGGGTGAAGGTTTCCCTGCAGTCGTCCAGGAGGAGGCTGGAAATGGGGGCCAGCATGCGCTCAGCCCAGACTCAGCTGAGACGGACCACCTGCTGCCCCAGGTCCCCGAAAACTCTCAGCAGGAGGAGGAGGAGGAGGAGGAGGAGGAGGAGGGTCGCAAGATGGCCGCACCGACCGATTCTTCCTGGCAGAACGCCAAGGGAGGCTTGGAGACCACTGTGTTCGATCTGGACCGTGAGTTCACCCCCACCACCACCCAGTCACCCATTGTGCGGCTCTCCAATTCTGACATTCTCACGGTGGACTTCGTGGACTCCGACTCGCGTGACCTCGAGACGCCTGCCCCATCCGCTCATGAGCTGCAGGGCCGTGACCCCACCTCCTGGACCATGCCTGACAACTACGACTACCTCACCCCCTATGACGACAGCACCTCTCCCTCCCCAGACGAGTATTCCGACACCACCACCACTGACCTCTATGATGATGACATAACCACCACCCCGCCTCCCCGCCCCTATCGCCCTCGCATCCCCATTCCTGGCCTTCTCGCCCCAGATGGCCCCTTCACCAGTGGCGGTGGATCCGAAGACCCCGCACCTCCCCCTGGGGTCGCTGATGGTGGTGCCTCTGGGTCCGATTGCCGCAACGGGAGCTGCAGGTCGCCCTGCGACCAGTTCCCAAACTACTGCTTCAATGGAGGCCAGTGCTTCTACTCTGAAGGTTCAGGACCTTTCTGCAGGTAATTGCTTGAGATATCCACCTGAACGTATTCAGTGACCTTTTCCAGTTTCCATGAGCCGCTGAACACATTCTCAGTGTTTTCTACACAGAGTCAATATTTGCATGTGGTGTGTTTTTGGAAGGTTGCGCTGTCTGACAAACAGGAACCTTAAATGATCTGTGAACAGTCTCAAAGAAAAGAAAACGGAATTTAGTAAAGGACAAATCCAGTGCTGCTTATTTCATACTACCATGTTTGCGCTGCCAGTTCATTGGGGAATCTTTATAGGCAACCATTTCAGCATTGCTAGTCCATGTCAATTTACTTTGTCTAACCCCACAGAGTTGCTGCTTGTGTCGTGTGGCTCTGGTGGCATATGACTGTACAGCGCTGGATTCCCACATAAATGTGTTTGAAAGTAGGCCTCTATAGTCCATAGTTTCACCATGGAAGTGTTTATGCTCACCGTTGAGCTCCCAGAATAGGCGAAACGGCAGTAAAAGGTGATCTGTCTGTCTTTAGACCACTAAATCTTTATATGTAATGTGGCAGGTGGGGAAATATCCATCATATTTGCCATCAAATCAAATGAGGGTCTCACAAATGCTTGTAAAGAGGTCATCGTGGTGGAAAAAAAAATCTAATCTGGGTTTAACAGGAGCTGCTATCAAATTCAGTATGTTTTGCCGTGGATTAGGAACGAAAAGGGGGGAAGGGATTCATCCAGCAAGGGAGAGATCAGAGTAGAGCCCCTATTATGTCTCGGAAACTTGGTCTCCTTCACAGTGCATGTGCTTCACCTTGGCAATGCAGCCCTCGTCCTGCTTGCACGCCAGTCTCCCCATAACAACCAGCAAACACAGCTCTTGTTAATGTGCAAATATTTGTGTAGAGCAGCCTGTCTTTTTGTAATCGGCGCAGTGGCAGGCAGCTCTGGAGAACACCTCAGAACATGGATTCCCCGCCACATCTGTCCCATTAGCATGGTAATGAATTCAGCCTACCGCTCCGGTAGGATGATTAGTCTCTCGGCCAGTCTTGATGAGAGTAATGATGAGAGGGCTGGGCTGTCAAACTCACACAGAGCCTTTATGGTCGTTTGTGTCGTAATGATAGTTACAGTCATGATGGCTGCTCTGAATCCAGGACATCATGGAATGCACCAGGATAACATGTGGTGTCTCAAATGGAAGAGCAAAGTGTTAACAACTGCAAGGTCAGAGGTTAAATCCTTATGGAATACACCTACTAATGAAAATGTACAGTATATGTGCACTAGAATGTATGTTGCTAATGGATAAAAGCATCTGCTAGATAAAAAAAAGGATCATGACGAGAAGTGATTACTGTAAAGTAGGTGTTACCTCTGCGGTTGCACAATTTAGGCAGAAACTAGGTGGGCTAAAAGTGTTCAGCTCATTTTGTTCAGCTCAGTGCTGGTGATGCCAAGGTCAGGCGTTTGGAGGGTGAGGATTACTGCTGTAGTTGTAGGTTTATGTGCCGCACAATGTACATTTGTGTATAGTGGACATGTACGTTTACAAGTAGAGGTAAGATGAGCCATACTGGGGAGTCTGTGGAGCTCTCAAAAATGTGTCCCTGAGCTGCAAATCAAAAATGTTATGTGATTTGTGCCTCGGTTCACAAAGCATTCTAGCTTCTGGTCAGTAAACATTACAGTTCAGGATGTTTGACAATAACCTATAGTTTCAGTGTCCATCCAGCAGACTAAGCACCTGAGCCCTAATGAACTTTACTAACGTTGTTAAGTAAATGGGTTTGCAAGGCTGTGAGTGCTTATCATGCTGGTTGCATGACTGGGACAGTCCCTGTGAAAAAACTGGTTAATTAACATTATTGAAGTCAGTCATTCCCTCTGGAAAATTCTGCTTTTGATGCCAACCTTGGCAAAGGGCTCAAAAAGGTTGCCCTCACGCACTTCAGATTTTGACATCCCTAAACCCTCACCAACCCTAATGTGAATGGGCATCTACTCTAAGTCTGTAAGGGTGGACATTGGGACCTGTATCACAGGGCCAGTATCACACCATCTGCCAGGTTTGTACTGGTGAAGGACAGTAAAATTACACAGTTAATCAAACAATAAAGAAATACACATTTAATGATTGCTGGTTTGTGACACTATTGCATATCTCACAAGCTTAATGAAATCCCATTTTACAGTAATTCTGTCAGTCAGTGCATTTCTTTCTTGTTGTTGAAACTACCACTTTCTGCCCACCTGGAAATTGGGTTCATGTTTGTTAATAGTCTTTGTAGCTATTGTCTAGAAGTACACCAAGTCGTTTCTACCTTTAATCTTTCCATTACATGCACTCTGTGTGCATTACAAAGGCATGACGGGTGAGGAAAAGACCCTCTCATGATGGTATTACATCAACTTGTCTGTGTTTATGAGCCTCTGGCATTGCCAGCCCCCCAGTAACCTAAAAGGGGGTCACAGATCATGGACTTAAATAAAATCAGGGGTGTCTCACTTCAGTATTAGTGTCCTCTAATGACACTGATCTAAGAGCCTGTCTGTCAGCTTGGCCCCGCCATCTAATCCCTCTGAGACCATGACCTTGACCTTTGCTAGACGATTAAGATGTTCCACCAAATACGTGGTTGATCTGCCAGCCTTCTTAGATGGTCTGGCCTGCCCGATGTTCATACGTGCTGTTACAATTCTCCGGGCGATGTCCTAGTGATTTCAGATGGCCTTGGAAGCCCCGGCCCAGCTTATTGCATTCGCTTTCATGCTAAAGCCATGACCAATCTCACCTACACCAGAAATCCCCAGGGACTGAGCACATCTTGCATATAAGTCTGTCTTTGTCAATGTTGCCTTTTTCGTTGGGCTGTGACGACTTCACCTGGCACGAGTGGCCGTTATTGGTCTTAATTGGTGCCCTGTCTAGTGTGTGAGGATATCCAAAGCATTGTGTGATGATATCTAAACACAGATGTGGAATGTAGTGCCAGGTGGATTGAGCCCATTACCACTGGTATATCATTTGGCCAAGGGAATCAAGTCAGTGGTCTCAGTGTCACGCAAGAAATTTAAATGTCGGCCCTTCACCATTGCCCTTTAATCTGCAATGACACGACCACCACTTATAACAAAGAGAAAACAAAGACTCGGACAGCTCCTTTCACCTCCTTTTTGAATGTCTTCTTACAGCTTTAGGCCTTGTAGCAGATTTGAGAAGGGAGAGTGGGGATCGGGGGTTGGGGACGGGTAAAGAAAAACAACCCCAGAAAAAGCTTGTGACCACATTGTCCGGGCAGAGCTCCTGTTCTGGGCTGAGGCTGTGCACATTTGCACTGACGGATGGTTGGGCAGAAGGGGAACAGTTTAATGGAGCCCACTGGGGACATGCTGTCCTGGTCGGCGCTGGCCCAGGCTGAGGTTCTGCTGGACTCGGATCAGTGCGGTGCTGCCCGTGCCCAGTGGTTCAGTGGGCTGCTGGGAAACTGGGTCAGCGGTGCAGCAGCGCTCGGTGCAGCTGTGGTTCAGCTCGGCTCTCCACTGCTCACCGGCCTGAGGCACTGCAGGGCACCCTGAACAGGCCGATTCACTCACCAACACAATTTGATTAGGCTACAATGAATGCCAGTGGGCTTTGCCATCTTTTTATAACCCTCTCTGCTTTTCACTCTCTTTCTCCCTCTCTCTCTCTCTCTCTCTCTCTCTCTCTCTCTCTCTCACTCTATCTCTCTTGCTCACTGTCACCGGCCTTACCTCCGCCCCCCCCAACCAAAGACTGTTGCGCAAGAGCTCTCTTGTGCTTCCTTTTAAACTTTGCTCTGTGTGTGTTTGCTTGGAATAGTGTGGGTTTCAATAATAGGGCCTGTATTTCTGCGCCATGAGCTGAACCATCTTGGGCTATTAAGCAATGAGATGCCGAAAATAATCTCCAAAATGCCTTTTCAAGTGCTTTTTTCCAGTGTTTGTAACGAGGCACTGATAGGTTGGGTGAAATCCCGTGGGGGAGGAGAAAGGGAACAACTGATTTTTAATTGTGAACGGGGAGAATTACAATAGCTTCAGGCACATCATAAAAGCTCCAGTGCTATTAAGAGTGAGAGAAAAACAAATTGTGACAGAAATGCATTGCAGAATGAGAAAGAGAGAAAGTCATAGACTTTGAATGAGTCAGACCTTTTCTGGCTGCCAGCATGGAAACAGCAACAAAGTATCTCTCTCTCTCTTTCTCTCTCTCTCTCTCTATGTGTGTGTGTGTGTGTGTGTGTGTGTGTCGGTTAAAGTGTGTGTTTGTACAGGTATGCATTTGTGTATGTCTCATACTGTGTAGGCATATTAAGTGCTCACCCACACAATTCATCCCCCTTGTGCTTGTGAGTGTGAGAACATGAATGAGTCTATATGAGTGTATGAGTCTATACAGGTTATTTGTGCCGGAGTGTCCATATTTGTTTAAATGTGGGTGTACATAGATGTTTGTTTTATGTTTAAATAGACAGGATGTTTGTGTGTGTGTGTGTGTATGTGTGTGTGTGTGTATGCATGCATGCATGCATGTGCATGTGTGTGTGTGCATGTATGTGTTTGCATTCATTTCAGCTAAATGACATGCATGTGCGTGGCTCTCGGTGAGTTGTTTATCCCAAAAGCAGACACAGTGAGCACATGTGAGAGACTTGTGCAGCTTGTTATAATTAAGCCAAGGCTGCAGTGGTTGGACAGCCTGGCCTTGGTCCACTCCTCCTCTCTCTGGTCTGAAAAACCTCACTGCACCCGTCACACACACCACACTAGAACTATTCTGTCTTCTAAATGTCATCTTTCAAATGTGTACCTTTCAGTTGTGTATATAATATTAAGAAGTGTGTGTATATATTTAGAAGAACATTAAACATACTAGGAGCAGTATTTGTGCACAAAGTGAGTACAAAGAATTTTAATAGAAAGGATTATGTATACTGTATACACTGTGTACTGGATACATGCATCAATCAAAGCTATACACTATTGTATTATTATGTCAAGGTTCATTGCAACTGGAGAAACAGCTAAAGAAACTAGTCACCCAGAGTCAAGGATAGCTGGTTGTCAACACTAATTCAATCATGCATTAAATCCATGGTCCATCATTCAAACGATGGATTTACATTTGTGTGTATGTGTGTGTGTTGGACAAGTTTGTAAATGATACAAGATACAGTTTGGAAGATGTTTGTGTTTAGTTCCGTATGTGTGTGTGTGTGTGTGTGTGTGAGTGTGTGACATGCGTCCATGGTTATATCATAGGGTGGGTCAGACTGGCCTGTGTTGTGACAGACGGGGTGGACCCTCATTAACGATCACCCCTAATCCATTCTCTGATCCACGGACCCCCTCCCACCCAGTCCTGCGGGGCGTCTCCTCACAGCAGCGCACTCCATCTGGGGTTCACCACGCCGCTTTCAGGGGGAGGGGTGAGGTGGGGGTCCCATGGAGGGACATGGTGGAAGGACAGTCCTGAACACACTTAATCAAGTATTATGGTGATTTGGAGGGCCTGAATAATGGGCCTTAGAAACCCAAAGTCATTTAATTTAAAAGAGACCTTTATTAGGGAGTTAGACGAATCGTTTTGCCTAAATTAATGAGGGGGTAGTGCAGTTAACTTATTTACAGGGAGGTGAAAGAGAGAGAGAGAGAGAGAGAGAGAGAGAGAGAGAGAGAGAGAGGGAGTGAGGGATGGAGAGAAGAGGGGGTGGTAGAGACAGAAGGAGCAATAGAGTGAGATGGAGATTAAGAGAGATGTTTATGCTGTTCTATGAATTATGTTTATGTATGTACATCAGTCTGTATACTGTATCCTACAGTACAATTAGCCTAACATGAGATTAAGTGTCTGATAAACTAAATTTACAAGTTGCTAACAACATACAATCTGCTATTACCATGACCCACAAAATCATTTTTATCATTACAAATCAACCTAGATATTACCAACCAAGAAAAATATCATCAGGAATTTTCCAGTTTTATCTGTGATCAGGGACTGGTTGTTCAAAGGCAATAACTGAATAGACACACATGGGAAAAACATGGGATTTACACTGTGATTATTCTGATACAGATTAAACTGCTAGGATAACCAGGCTAGTAACTACTCGATGTAATGCCAGCAGCTTGCTGCAGGAGATATAGTTATAGCTCACCTATAGCTAGCTAACTTCTTCAAAGACAAGCTAAGCCAGATAACGATAGTAGTTTACAACTCATACTTGGTGTCCTGTTTTACAACAAGGTGTTACCTTTTGCATTTCATAAACTAGTTCAATAAGTTATAATAGTAAGCTCTGCCATAGTTTGTGGTGTTTTTAGTGTCAGATTGATAGAGAGATCCATGGAACTTTTGTGCTTTATTTCTGAGTGCCATTGTGGCAGCGATCAATCTTATAACATCCAGCCTGTCTCCTCCAGTGCTCATTTTAAAACGTTTTAGTTCATTCATGGACTCCTATACTGCAGTACACTAGGCCTACTACAAGTGAAATGTATAGGGAATTAACTTACAGATTACTCTGATAACATGTGCATGTGAGTATACTTGGCCAGTAAAACTAATTCCAATACTCTGTAGACATCACTTTGGTTGGTGGTTGTTGTCAGCTGTAGTCCGAAGCAAAATCATAGGATTTGATTAAAAGCTTGAAGGGCCACAGAAACAGAACCATGGCTTTTGCCAAACTGAAATTGCGAAACTGAATTTCAATTAATTTACGAGAAGTGAGAGAGAGTAACAAGGGACCAAACAAAGGTCAATAGGTGCAAAGGGCAGAAGGGGAAAAAGCACGTGCACAGGAGGAGAGAAAGTGCAAGACTTAGTGAGTGAGTGAGTGATTGGGATTTTGTTGAAAGAAACGGGATATGACCATAAAGAGATATAGAGAAAATTAGGACAGGGAGAGAGATGGAGAGAGAGAGAGAGAAAGAGAGGACGAGCTGCCAGCATCTCTGCATTAGCGAGATTATCCCAGTCTCTCCAGCTGCCACGGCTAGGAAGTAAAAAGCATGGGCGTGTGCTGGACTGCACGGGCAACAGAACTTCAGGAGAGGAGGCCCCAGCTGAGAATGAGACAAGCTTGGAGAGAGAGACAGAGAGAGAGAGAGGATATAGAAAAGATGAAGGGATAGAAGAGGGGGAAAGAGGAGTGGTATTGAGGGGGATGATGTGAGTAAAGTAAGGGAATGACGTGGCCACTGTCTGCCTCTGTCTCAGCTACTGCTCACTCAGGGATGTGTTGGCAGTCATCCATCTCCATATTAAATCCCCGTTGTTACACACACACACACATTGCTGACATAAACACACACTCATAAATACACATTGCTGACATAAACATACACACACAGACTCTCCTGACAG